>JACEVL010000604.1:197500-439167 GCA_020284085.1 Aporrectodea caliginosa | reverse complement strand
CGGCATACAGTTATGAAGTTTTGCGCATCTCTATTTTGTATTAAGATATTTGTTTGCTTCTTACTATGTTAACCAGAAATAACTGACAATTCTTGACATTGGAGAGACGTTGGTATTTGACACTTAATACTTTGCCACTGATATATATTTCAAGCTTTGTTCTTTCGCACTGCAGTTCAAAATTTCACTATGACTAAATTTTTGCTGTATACCCTGGATATCATCTGCTTTCTTTAGATAAGTAACTGGAGTTAACGTATACAATAATATTTGAATGATGGCTTTGTTACCGAGTTTTAACCATCAGTTTAATAAAAAAAAGTGTAGACACGAGCGTAGTCAGTGTTTCAATTAGTACATTCGGAACTGGCGGGGTATATAACGTCGAGGCCGATCGGTCGTTCGGTCGGTCCAGCATCAGCTGCGACTGGACGGAGACTCGCCTGTTGGAGACGGGATTGGGGAGGTGGATGGATGATCCTGGAAGAGAGTGGATTGGGATGGAGCGATGTATGAGATAGAGGAGGAAAAAGAGAGCGTCACTCATTCACTCGGCATGTCCATTGTCCAGCTGCGTGGAATAAACGTCAATCAAGGGGCAGTGCCATCACCCTTTTAAAACCGATGCATAGTCCTATGCAACACGATACATAATACACACACTTGTGGTTCTTTATTAGGCCTATAATCTAATATCAGTTTATGGTACCGGTAATCCGGAAACTAGAGGGGGTTAGGGTAATGATAAAACTCTGGGACGAAGAGCAGAAAATCAGCAGGTACGCGGGATCGCAACCCTGCCAAAGGTCGACTCTGCCTTCCATTCGCAGTAGGACGTGATGGGCGCCTTGAATGACTGACAAGCAGTTAAAATCGACTCCTGTAACAACTAGCGATCGTCCGTTAACACCATGAATGACTGAATGGTAATTACACTGCGGTGTTTCAGTTGAAAATAATGAACGAAGATATTTAGGGAAGTGCTCGTAATATTACATGATGCCTAAATTAGGTTGAACCCTAATGGTAAAGAAAGACTAAGCTTACGCGGTGAATGAAAGAGGAAAATGGATGATAAAACACATGACACAGGGACAGAGGAACGAGAGAGACAGATGACTATATACAAAAATACACGCAGGGAGACAGAGACACGGTCTCAGATAAAGATAGGCAGAAGCATTCTCAGTAAGAGAGAGCATAGAGAATTGGAGAGATAGTTAATATAATAAAACAAACATAGAATACAAATAAAAAGATGTTCAGATTTTATCATTAAGCCTATTAATAAGATATTTATATGAAGCTAATTTGTGTAACTGGAAAAGAAGTCTTCAATTGCATTGCTTGTGAAATGAAAGTAGGAAACGAGAAGGGTCGTCTCTGGAATATGGTTTGTTCGAAAATTATAAGCGGCACGGGTGTGAAACTTTCATGCGGTTTACAGTTATTGTTTGTTGTGCCCAGGAGGCCTTAGCTCTTAAGGTGATGACAACTAAAGTTTGACATAGTCCTTCAACTCACACTTCTTTAGCTGCAGTGGCTGGGCTGGAAGCGCCTCTCAGTAGGTTCCTTCGAGACGCTATATAAGTTCTCAGAATGAAGAAAGGATGAACAATGCGATCTATGCGAGTCAAACCGAAGCTGGTCGATGTTTCGTTTCTCTCCACCCTTACGATCCCTAAAAACTCAAAAACGCTTTCGCAAAACCACTTTTCTAAAAAAAAGCCACGTAGGCCTATTGGATAAATGTCCGTAAGCACACACATCGAAGAAATGTAGCGCTTTTTCCAGCATTCTCATATTACGCCATTACGCCATTTACCAATCACTCACACTTCCTTGTTCTGGCTTTCTCGCCCTTTTTCATTTTCTCTCTCCAAGTCCATAGTTGCTCTATAGTCTACCATGCATCGCACTTTGGTTTACTTGTTGAATACGTCATCTTGTGGAGAACCCTCTTTATGAAGTTCATGTTTGCATAGCATTTATAGTGGATGAATTTTCTGAGGGAAGTCCCGACAGTAGCGTATAATCGGTTTGCTTGCCAATGCATCGTCCTTTATTAACCCATAATTAAAACGTCAGATCAAAGGTTGAATAATTATACCGATGGTCCGATGCAGTGTTATTAGCAGCGCATGAGTAATCACAGTATTTTCAGGGCTGAGTCTGGAAATCTGTTTATTTCCAATTGTGCATACAGCCAGACGATGAGTACTCCTTACTTTTTTTAGTAACGGATTGTTTACACCATAAAACATGGTTTATATAATTATTGTCTTTGTGTGAACAATTAAATTTTAATGGAACAAAGTCCGGTGCCCTTGACACAGGTGTCAATTCCATGACGGTCACAAAACTAGGTTCCACTGCAAAGGATAGCTGTATTTACAGAGCTTAGCAGCTAATATTTTGTCACTTGAGTCTGCCAGTGCTGCTAGTAAACCTTTAATAATAATAATAATAATAATAATAATAATAATAATAATAATAATAATAATAATAATAATAATAATAATAATAATAATAATAATAATAATCTTTTCTTTATTAAGCGCCTGACAAAACGCATAATTGCATACATTTACATGTTATGCAATTTAAATCTTAACTACTAACAGAACAGACAGCCTGCAATAGAACGGCGCTAATAGCAGCCTACAAAGCAAATCCGACCTACGGGGCTCGAACTCGGTACCTCTCGCTCTTTACGCCAGATGTTATCCAATGCTCTATCGGACCCCCCTTTAATTTATTAAACAGCAAACAGTTAACAATATTGCTGCACTGCGTATGTTCAACGGAGGTCAACTTCACGACGCAATTATTCAAGAATAATGTAAATAAAAATTTCAATGTAATATATCCTTTGTGGAAGTGATAGAGTCGTGTCTTTGTCATCGTTGTTTAGTGCGTGCCGGGCTTTGCTTAGAACTACATTATTCTTCAACTCTGTGATGGTCACCTCCGTGACGCGCGGCCACGTAATTGATTCTATATTTTCAAACATCTAGCAGCATTTCCCCGCAGTGTATACATAGTGCCTTAACAAACAAGTGATAGCTGCATTGTAGTCATCATTTCGTTCCACATACTTTATGTATGTTTTGTTGGTGCTACATTACTGCAGAAAGCTCATGCAAGCAACAACTGGTAAGCAGAGGCAAAAGGAAAAGATTTTTGCAGATCCATACAAAAAGATCGAACGGCAGAGATGGCACAACAGAAAACAGAGGTTAGTCTGCTTAGAAGCAGAATTACAGTACAGCGGTCTCAAAGAAAGAAATGACAAAATTAAGAAGCTCAAAAACGATATCATTCGTGATTTGGCAGACAAACGAGCAGCTGCTTCTCAGTGTGATGAGTTTCCTTACACATTAGCGGAGTGATCATCAAAGAAATTTGTTTGTCGAAGATGAGTTCGAAAGGACCGCATTGCTAAATGGCGCACCATGTAGGCTAGAAACTGGAAGTTCAACTTACAGTCGAGAAGAAATTTGTCAGCTTTACAGAAAGAACTACCTGAGACCTATGATAAAGAACAAGATAGCTTCTTCACCAGAGTGAAGTATCGGGTAAGGTAATTTTGACCAGAACTACGGCTTTGAATAAGAAAGTTTGCAAGACACTTTTTTTTGTATGAAATTGGAATGGGAAGGTGAATATGACAGGCATCATAACAGGTACACATGAGATGTGTGTGACAGAAACAAGATAGATTGCGAACTTGTTGGCCACTGGATCTTCGTCGTGCATGGCATACTGTTGACTTTGTATTAGGGGAGGTAGGTATCCATAGCTGCAAGTTGGGGGAGCATTGACAAAGTTGTGACTAACAAGTCAGCTACGCTTATGTCGTCAGCCACAACTATTCTCACTGCAACAACATTGATAGACTCTCGTGACAGCAATTTAGCTGACGGACAGCATCTGACAAGAACACTCGATCTAGGAAGAAACGAATAAACGACGGAGCTATTGGTCCATCAACTGGTCTAATAGAGGCTGCCAGTGACGAGGTAAGCATCGGTATACAATAAGTTGAACTTGATCAGGTTTTTTCTGGTTGATGACCTCATTCATTTCTTCTTGTGTTTTCTTCATGCTCTCTCGGTGCTTCTCCTGGTTAGGGCCATTCGCTCCTCCAGCAAGCCGCAACATCCAGCTGTACATGACATGTAGGCTAGTTGTTGCTGTAGGCCTATTTTGTCTTGCGATTATGTCTCCATTGTCAGTAGCCTGCGAAAGGGTACCTTCAGCTGACAGTGATTGATTGTATTGTATGTCTCAATTGTCTCATTGGTGCCTGAAGACTCGTGGACGTGAACTGCGTGACGTCAAATACGTGACGCTTGTCCACCGCATGACGAATAAAAAACATTTTCTCAGTTTTTAACAGCAATATTGAATTTTGTGCATTGCTGCTTATCACCCACCTTGTCAGTAGTAAAATGAATAGATTAGGATTTTCAAATATACAAATATTGCTATTGAATGTTTCTTTGAAATCCGTGGCAAAATTGCCACATGTTGTAGAAACCCTTAAAAAAGTTTTAACTTCACTCTGTTTTCAAAATGACACAAAATACGGCAACAGTTTTATGCGGACGACATAACTGTAATCATCGTTGCAATCAAAGTGAATCCTCAGATTATTTTATAAATGCTCATTAGATAAGAATAGTGTGCATGATAACACAGCTAAAATGTCAATTTTAAAGCGTTAGTTTTGCGAGACTATAATGTTGTGGCAATTAGTTTTTATCACATTTTCATAGAGAATGAAGCATTTTAGTGCAAGTATGTAACTTCAATTTAAAGATCGAGAACTTTTAACAAGTAAAATTTGTGAATCCATAAACTATAAATGCACAAGCTACGCGTACAAATTGTATTTCTGGTCTATTCTACTTATATACATTCAACCTATGTGTCAACAATCTTCCTATTCTACATTGTAGAAGTAACTGAAAAACAACATCTCATTTCGAACATTAATTTTTAATTTTTTTAAACCTAAACAGATTATTTCATAAAGTCGAAATGAATTGAATCTGCTTTGACAATATCTTCAAAAATTCAACTCCAGCTTTTCCTCTGGCTTATCCGTATAATTTATCTCCACCTCAAAATGTGTCAATAAAAAGACAGTCGTGGCAAACGCAGCCAATTTAGGCACAACTGATGACTCAACTAGACCTGATTCAAATAAACATATCAGAATCCTACTTTGTCCCAGCAGTAAAATGCAAACTGAAAACTCCTATTTTGAACCACCAGTCCAAACGGGATGCAAACCCGAGTTTCGCCTTAGTTAGTCATAAAGTTTTGGGGCTAATTAGGCATACCGAGTCTAATTTATTTTCAGCAGAACAGTATCGCACCATCATTTCTACTGGAGTCGTGCAACATGGGGCGTGTTTTAAGACAAGTGTTGGTTTTTTGGTTGATATTGGACAAGGCAACGGGTAGGCCTACTTGAATATATATATATATATTTATAGACTATTAATAATATATAAGTTTAGCAATCGTCGTGATGGTTTAGTGGTTTGCGTGTTGTGCTGTCAATCGACAGGTCATGGGTTAAAATCAACGCTATGGAAGAAAATTCTTAGAGATTTCTGATACATTCGCGCCCATAGCGAACTCAGATAATAATTTTAATGAGTACACTGCCAGTGTAGGAGAATCAGATCGCGGGAGAAGACAGAACAACTGACATTATATCCCGAGGCTAAGAAAAATAAAATCTAAACTTAAACCTAAACCTAAACCTAAACCTAACTTCATACTCATGAGCGCCTCTCGTTGTTTTTTCAAGGGACTGATCTTCTTTCTCTTTGTAATAGACTTTCTTACGTTTCTGCTTGTACATATAAATTGTCCTAAACTCTGTAACCGAATACAGAGATCCTGAGTGGCCGAGTGGGTTGGTAGCCCACTCGCCACGCCGGCGGCCCGGGTTCGATTCCGGGTCGGTCGGTTTATCAGAGATTAATTTCTCGGATCTTTACTGCGGGTGGCTCGGTCGCAATTTAAACGTGGAGTACGAGGTTGCTTTCTGCCTCCGACACTAATCATCTTCGATATGAAAAAGTGTCGTTAAGCCGAAACAATTTTATTTATAGTAACCGAATAAGTTCATCAGACACTGCATTGTTAGTCATTTATTTTCTTTATAGAGACTAATTCATCTGTTGAGCGTCGACCTAGGAACATAGCCATCTTAGCTGGTCAATCCCTGACCATAGAATGTAACCCAGGACTGGAGACTCTTGGCGTGTACTGGTATTTCATTGCTGTCGGTGGCTCAAAAGAAATCACGTTGAGCAGCATTTCGCAGATCTTCGGTTCAACCTTGAACGGCAAAATTCCTGGTGAAAGTTTATCAATCAATTCCACTGAATTGAAGCACGCGGGAGAATATATATGTACTACGTTGACGAGAAAGGCAAGCAGGCCAAAGGCAGATACCGCAAGATTTGTCGCTCAAATCATTGTATTGGGTGAGTTTGTTTCATTCATTTGGTCAGTTTCATACAAACACGAACGCACACACATACATTAATACGTATATACACACATACATATATACTTGTATAGGCCTACTACATACACACATGCATGACACATTTATACATAATTATATACGCACATATAAAAATGTTTCATATTTTCATTTTGTAGCAGAGAGCAGATCAACATATTGTTATAAACTGTCGTAAATTTTTTATTTTGCATATTTTTGATAGAATCTGACCCAGAGTGTAATTTTAAAACGTCTACTGTAAAGGAACGAGATAACATCGAGATGTGGTGCATTGTCAGATACAGCGGCAATTGGGCTCCAATGATGGAATGGAGAGATATCAACGGAAATGTCATCAAATACGGAATAAGCTTACTCACAGAATCTACAAACAACAGCCTAACTTCAACGCTAAACGTCTCGGCTGATGCTAGTAGACATAATTCCAGCTACTTATGGCAAATATACTACTCGGCACTTCAAAACCAAACGATTAAAGATCTTGCAGACAATATCCCAGACTATAACTACGTGTGGACTTCACCTATTTTACAAGTACTCTGTAAGTTTAATATTTTTATAATTAGAAGTGACAATATTTGGATGGTAGCCTTTGATTGGGAAACGAAAATATAAGCAGCTAAATAAGCAGCATTGGTATAAGGATCGATTATGTATGCAAGCAAATGTTTGTATATATACTACTGCAGTTTTCTAAGGACTTCTTAATCGTGTTGCTCCAAGATTCTACTTCGCTTCTTGGTGGTTGTAGATATAGTGTCAGGTGTGTTCATCATTCGAAGAGCGCATGAACGAATTTCCATACGTCCAAGTTTGAAATACCTTGGCATATTCTGTAAAATAGGATTGACTGGTTCTATTTAAGTCTTATTGTACTTTCAGATTAGTCCTAATTGCCTACTTTTCTGGGTTATATACGCTGTTCGTGTCTTTGTACCTTCGTGCATGCACGTTTGGTTACATAGGCCTAAGCATCCATTGACAGTTAGGCGCATTGCAGGCAGGGTTTCTCATTTGAGGCGATCGATCGATCGATCTCCTTGGTCGATCGCCTAGCAAAGGTCTGGTGGATCGATAAATCGATCGCGCAAATCAAGCGCGATCGATTTACTCCAAGAGGAAACTGGAGCCATTATTATTGTATTTACCTGATTTACATTACTTTAAGTTTTGCTTACTTGCGGCGGCGGTGATTGCGTTCGGAACGCAGCGTTTCGTGGCCTATTATTGACTGCTGAGTGATCGCTCCAATTTCGTACAATATGATTGGTCATAGCAACACGGTGGACACAGTAACGTCATTTGTAAGTTCGTAGCGTAACTAATTTGGGAAATTATTTAAAGCAACAATGGCGGCGACGGTGCCGAAGTGGAATAATAATGTACAGTTTAGCAACGGCGCTCGTTTTCGGTTGCTGGCCCTAGGACTGGAATGAACTCCCTGTTGCGCTCCGCTTAGTGAATAGAATTCACAAGATCACACCATTTTTCTTTAATAACTTAACGACTGTCTTACTTAGTCGTGGCTAGACTAGGAGCGCTTCTGAGTCGACCACCTTGAAGGGGCGCTAGGCTCTATGAAAACTAAGTAATAATAGGCCTAATAATAACGGAACTGAACTAAGATAGGCCTACTAGGCTATTAGATTAGTACTATGTAATATGCAGCTATACGTACTATATAATATGCAGCTATACGAAAAAAATACACAAAA
The DNA here is from genome assembly GCA_020284085.1 of Aporrectodea caliginosa. Lineage (NCBI taxonomy): Eukaryota > Metazoa > Annelida > Clitellata > Crassiclitellata > Lumbricidae > Aporrectodea > Aporrectodea caliginosa. The sequence continues at coordinate 430,896 of JACEVL010000604.1, read as the reverse complement.
TACACTGTAGACAAAAGCTCAAGGTCGATCGCGCACCGATCGCCTATGCAATCCAGCACGATCGATTTTCAGATCGCCTTCTATTTTCAAATGAGAAGGTCTGATTGCAGGCTGCCATACAGTTATCTTCGACTCCTGTTAAACTTGTTATCATCTATTACTACTATATCATGTGATCTTACTGCGTACCTCGCGGTTTGAATTAATAAACGATCATTATTATTACTAATTATTGTTTCTTAGACATAGTTCCTATATAATTAGCGCACGCCTCTGATTAGTTTACTATGAAGTGGAGATGTAATAAATTTTCAATTGCAGTTAGAAAATTACAAACTACAGAATATGGTTATTCCTTAACCGCTGTGTCTGGTATTCTGACATGCGATTCATTTTATTATAATAGACATATTATGATACCTTTTATGTGGTGAAATAGACTCTATTACGCCTAGGCCTGTATGCACGTTATGCTTTTGGAAGTAGAAAGTGTGCCAAAGAAGAAATATTATTTCAGATGGACCGTCGGATGCATCACTGATTCCGCTAAAAGAATTTTATTCTGAAGGCGATGAGATCAGATGTTCAGCTGAAGCTCATCCAAGTCCACGATATCAGTGGAATATTCTGGCGGACAACGAGACCTTTGAAGGTCCATTGTTTGTCATCCGATCGGAGTTGATTCGTCCTGACAGCTTTTCATTACAGTGCACAGCGATAAACGACGCCACTGCTCTTCAGGCAAAATCTCATATCGTCAAGATAGGACTTCCAGGTTCACATTCAACCATAGATCTACGTCTTTAAATATTCTACCGGTACGACACAATAAAACCACTGCAAGGTCCACGCGTCGATTAATTTGCACCTTAGTCCACTCAAAAGACATCTGCAATTCATTCAAGGAAATATAATGTGACTTTAAGGTTAATTAAGGTGAAAAACATAAGTTGAATCTGGGTTAGCCAATAATGTTTTATGATTTTGTATTTGCGCAGCCTTACCAGCATAATTAACTATGTAGGATCTGAAGACTCTATGAACACTTTATTACGCCACAGAGGCAGAACAATAACTAAACGATACAAAAATGAAAAGAGAAAAACTCTATGTATGGTCTATAAATTATTTAGCGACCATACATAGAGTCTTCAGATCGTACGTGGTTAATTATGCTGGTAAGGCTGCGCAAATACAAAATCATAAAAACATTATTATTATTATTTAAGTCGCTAAATAATTGCCTAGTCAAACAAAGAGGTTGAACAACAAAACTGTAAATCTCACCAAAGCCATCTGGCCTCCATGACCACATTGACCAGTAGCGTAGCCAGAAAACAATAATTTCATGAGTTTTCATTAGACATGGTTTTTTTTAAATTTCGCATAATATATAAAAGCATATAATTAAAATTTCGGCAAGTTATTTCAGTGGGGGTTTGAAACCGTAACCCCTCAAATACACCCATGTCCATGACAAATTAACTGACTTGTTAAGAGGCTGAGAATTGAATTCATTTAAATGAATTGAAGCAAAAATAGTTTATAATTTCGTGTTTTGTTTCAGCTTTAAAGTCCGTGACTAAACTGATAATTGCAGTCCCAGTGGTCGTGACCGCAGCGTTGGTTTCAATAGTTACTATAGGACTTGGTAAGTAGAGACAGTGTGCATAAACTGTCCAAGTTAATATTACTGTTTCTAGATTTTAGGAAATAAACTTCTGCAGATTATGGCTGAAAACTATAATGGGAAAAAGGGCTAAAATCCAACTTAAATATAAACATATATCATATACTTTGCTTTTTTAATTAATAAAATAATGTTTGTATAATTTTTCTAAGCTCTTTCCATATGCATAATATAGACTTATGCCATATTTGTTAGCGAAAGTTAGCCTATTATTAGGCCTGTAGTATCAGAAATCATATACCCGGTACTTCATCACAGGTGTCCGAAACCGGAAAAGAATAGCAAAGGAAACTGAGAGAGGAAAATCCAAGGGACTTTCAGAATTACCAGCGACCAATGATCATCACACCTATAACTCTTTAAATTCTGGGTCGATGAAAGATATAGCAATGACAACTGCCAAACTTGAAGAGAGCTCAGCGGTGGCGGATATTAATCCGGAACGTCATACAGGTAACGAATCTATTATCCAATAGCTGATTTCTAGGGTGCCAATGAAAAACAAAGTTTGCAATTTTTTAAGTCTCACCCCTTAGTTTTGTTCCTTTTGCCATAGAAATGAAATACATAAAGTTTTGTAGCAATCAGATAAGATTTACTGGTGGCACAAGACCTGCAAAGTTTTCAAACTCTGCAATATGGTATTACATGTAAATAAGACGCTAGATTCACAGGCAATGTTCCTCGATGTTTCAGTGTTTAATATATGTTACTGGCTGCACAGTTTTTGAACGAGTAAATTATTGTGGGTTCTAGAAACTGCTGGCGATGGCTTTCAACCACCTGAAGCTGATATCGCTTCTGCTCCTCCTGGTTTGTTATAGCGGAATTGAATGTCTGTATTAGTGCGACGCCCCGTTCGGCTGAGTGGTTTACCACTTTCAGCTTTTTTTAAACCCTGCACTGTGCTGTATGTATGCTTTATTGCTGTTTCAAATGCTTGGATCTTGGAAGAGGAAATCTTGTGGGATATCCATGGAAGCAAAAAACTTCTTTGTGTTCGTGACATGAAATGAAACAACTGTTTTTCAGAGATACGGTACTCGTCAATTGTCACTCAAAGTGGAGGATCTTCTTCACCCACATTACACAGGGCTGCAAGCCTGCAACCATATACGCTATCTTCACCTTCAGTAGTACTGCTTCCATCGCTGTCTGTATTGCTATATGGAATTTCAATACAACTCTCACCCAGCCAGTGGCGTAACGAAGGGCGGGGCATAGGGGCAGCACAAGGGGCGCAAATTAGCTTTCAATGGTATTGGTACACAGTACTATGACAAGAACGACTACAAGTCAACAAGAAAATTTTAAAAGGCGCAGTCATCAACTCTTGCCCCTGGGCGCTGAAACCCTTCGTTACGCCACTGGACCTACGCTCTGGTTCTCTTTTCCTCCTGTGTTCGGTTAGCTATTTTCTCTTACAAGTACAACGTCGCTTTTTGACCTTCGCCAGCTTCAAGTCAACTGTTCCACGACTCCCACGTCTTTCTTTCTCCCTCTGTGCTAGCAAACATTTTCCGTTCTTCCTGTATTTTTATCAAATGTATGTTTTGATGTCTGCCAACTGAACGAAACCATTATGAGACAAGAAACCTGTTACATAGTGACATAGTAATACATACATAACAATAATTTGTTGCATAAAATGGAACCGAATTTATAGTTCTGTCATAGATTGACAACTAAAAGAAGATGATACCAATCCCCTATTATCACTCACATACAAATATTTAAACTATCGTACTCAATGCAAATTATAAAACAATCAAATTTGCACTGATTTTCTTTTAAACTTTATGTAGTAAGCAATGGTAACTAGGAATAAAAACACTGACGATTGGATTCAAAAGTTATTCAGTTCACAGGAAAAATTAGCATTAACAGACTAAAATGTACTGAGTGACGTCATAGCATATAGACTGAATATAAATTAAACATAATTATATAAAATAGTATAGATATAGAGCACATATATAACTAAAACTGCTTAGTAATCAACATAGCTAACAAGTTTTCAATGATAGAGCACAGCCAGATATTAACTAGCATTAGCCTATGACAAAATCATTAGGGGGCCTACATACGCTTCAGGAGCATTGTGCCACCTTTAAATATTTAAATATTTGGTTAATTTTTTGCTGATTAACTTCCATATATAAAGGAACATATTTAGAGGGTGAGACCACAGAAAATCAAAACTTAATTTTTTCCTGTGTGTTTCATTGGCACCCTACTGATTTCATAGCAACTCCCAAGACAGGGCGCTACTGTCCTATAATACTGCAGTGCTAAAAGTCGCTCTTGGAATGCATTTCGCAGAGTTCATTTGACTAATCTAATCCAATCCACTCAAATCGAATCAAAGCAAATCCTATCCAACCCTATCTTAACCAATTTAAAACCTATAAACTTTTATAGCGCCGTTACAATAATGCTCAAGACATCAGTCGATGATCGTCTCAAGCGAAACTGTAGTTAAAGTCCTGAACATTTCAGAAGCCTGGCAGATATATGATAGGCAAGGTAAAGCAGAAGTCAAAGCACCGTTGGCATGCTAGATGAACCAAATTAGATACATACGTAACTGTCAGTGAAATGCACAATTCAGCAAGACAGCTCGGTGCTAGACGATGAAGCATCTTGTATTCAGTTATTTCAATAAATACATGCATGCATACATACCCGCATATGTCTTGAGGTTAGCTTTGAAAGGAAATTGACAGAATACAGATAACTGGGCAGTGAATTTCAAAGACGTTGACCTGCGTCTTGTGTCAATTTGACAGTAATCAAGTTGCGTATTTGTATTTGACAGAGCAAGACATGCCAGATGAGGTATTATTCAATTACGCCACAGTGATCCACCAAATAAAGTCATTGAACAATACATCGTGCAAATCTGGTGTGGAGAAAGACAGTTCATCGTCGACAAGATCATCAATCTAGGAAACAAACGAGGTGTTAAGCGAATATAGTAAACTCGGATACAGAGAGCCACCCAAACCAAGAGCTTACACTGCGCTCGTGCTACCTCAGGCATCAGAATAAAAAAAAAACATGTGTAGGCTAGTTACTTTGGCATATGAATCTTACACACAAGGTTTGAAGCAACACACACCGCTGCACAGTCAGCAAGAACATGCAAGTGCAGCAATAATGCATCATATGGAAAAGAAACAACATGGATCACTTGTTATTGCACTGAAGCTTAAGGATGATGATACTTTTGAGCTCACGTCCTTGCACAATTTATTTGACTTGACTGAACGGCAAAATAGGTTGAAAGTTTGGACTGCAACTATGACTTCCATTGAAACAATGCTTCATGAAACAAAATCTGTTTTAAGACAGGATATAATTTCATAGGCCTATACGTATCTATGCATCTAATAGGATACATGTATCCTATTCTTAATTCGGAGACCACAAAAGATTGTTTTCTGGCATTTTCTGGAGTTGATCTTTATTATTGTAAGAGCAAAACAATCTGAATTATTAATCTGATAGCAAAAGACGACCGCTAGCAGTCACTCTTAAAATTGCATACATTACAACTGAAGCTTGTATATAATTAACAGCTTGTTGCTTTCCCAAGCATATAATGATACTCTGTTTTGACTGACTGCGCATAAACCCCTAATCATTTTATTCTCGTTTATTAAACTTATCGATTGGTATTCCAGATTATCATAAAGCGAAATTTATAATTGTGTTGTTTTACTCATTGTTACGTTACAAATAACAACATTTATGCTTTGTGCAAGCACGGGCTACAAGGTCCGGCCTTACATCTAACAACTCGTGCCACAACTCTGTCGCGTTTACTGTATGCGTCCCCGGCCTGGTGGGGCCTGATGAGCTCGAGCGAAGTTGATCGTGTCGAGGGGCTCATGAGACGGGTCAAGAGGGCTGGCTTTCTACCTCAGGATGCCCCGACCGCGACCCAAATGGCAGAAGCCGCTGACGCAGCCCTCTTCGCTGCTATCATCCAAGATAACAACCATGTCCTCCGCAGGCTCTTTCCTACTCGGTCTGTTAGTAACTATAACCTACGCCCCAGGCCTCATCCCTTTGAACTTACAATAAGATCTTCGTACCACGCATGCTATTCAAAAACGTCTATTAGATGATAATCTGCCTCTCTCAATAACTCATGTATTCTGTTGTGTTTTGTCGACAGTTTTGTGTTAAATAAACGAATATGATGATGATGATGTGATGGTTTTATGGCAAACCACCATATTGCCGACGTTGCTAAATATTAAGAGTAAACAACTTTGTGAATTGATATGTCCATGAAATAAATTCACAAATACTGTTTAGATACTTATAAATTTAGGTTCAAATCATTTTCAACGTGACATCATACAGTCCTAAGGTTGTGCACATCTCCTTGTATTATAATATTGCATGTGTTTCTCAATATTAATCAGATATAAGATTCACTGTAACTGAACATTAATAAACGTCGGTGAGATTTTGTTATTTGACTATTATTGACATTTTGCTACTGATATCTCAGTTGTGAGCTTTATAATCTAGCACTGCAGCTCCAAACTACACTAAAATTATATTTATATGCATAATCTGCTAGATAAGCAACTGGAAAAAAATCTACATATAAAAATGTGATTAGTGGCATCGTTATCGAGTCCTATGGGGTCATTGCATAAATATGTATTAAACGCTCTGGGGTGGGTGGGTGGGGTCCTGTCCTTGAAAACGTTACGAAACGTTACGAGAGTGGGTGGGTCGAGCTGAACGTTACGTAACGCTTTTACCAAAAGTTTAGTTGTAAATGAATTTTAAATTAACATCGAATGACACCTTAGGCACGATGTGATCGTAGTTCAAACTTCGTGCCATTGATTTAAAACTTAACTAAAACACGCAATAGTATAAATCAACACTAAGTTAGTGTTTAATAAACTGCCGCCGAAGGATCCAATACCGACAGGACGGTGCCGATTGCCGAAGTAGCCGAAGAAGATCCGGTAGCAGGCACCAGCGGAAGTTCAGATCAACATATCTGTTCTCCCGTCTGTGTAACCTGGAAATCGCTGTTCGAATTGTTTGGATCTTTCATAGTTTTACCGTCGGAACAACGTGCTAATTCTTCTTGGATTCCTGACCTCGAACAACCACTTTAAAGCATATTTTACTTCATCGACACGAATTTCAAACATTTAAAATCGATGCCTCATAAAACTTTTTTTTTTATTAATAATTATCGAAGTGCTAAGACTAGGCAAATAATAAGTTCATCTTACTTTTGATTAATTATTAATAAGCAATTTAGTCCATGACACTTTTCAGCAGTGTGTACTGTGCAAAACTTTTAACTCTTACCCCGTAATGTAAAACTTAAAAAACAAAATTGCATTTCAAACATTACTGTCATTTATATAAATGAAACATTATGTATATTTTAGGCCTGCTGTCAAAATCACATAGACCTACCATATAAAATTCGCTATAAAATATGAATTATTTGCGCTTTCACATACTAAATCTAAAAATGATTTTCGTACCAATAATTACGTAACGCTGGGGTGGGTGGGTGGGTGGGTGGGTCTAGGGAAACGTTACGAAGCGTTACAGGGTGGGTGGGTGGGTGGGTCCAAAACGGTAATTTTCGGCGTTACGTAGTTATGCAATGACCCCTATCCTCTTTATAATAGAAAATGTTGACAAGTTAGCGGGTTGTGGTCGATTTAGTACATTCACAACTGGCGCGATATAACGTCAGGGTCAATCAGTTGGTCGGTTCCTGCCTCGATCGAAAGGAGGCTCGCTGGTCGGAGATGGGATTGGGAGAGGGATGTATGATCCTTAGCGGGAATGGAACGAGATGGAGTGACGGATGAGAACGAATCAGGGTGGAAGCAACGGAAGATCAGAGGCATGAATTGAGAGAAGAGAGATAGCCTATGGATGGAGACAAGACTAGAGATAGGGATAGGGGCAGAGACAGTGACAGAGGTAGGAAGAGAGACACGAACGCAGTCATAGACAGAGACATGGACACATGCAGGAACAGAGACAGGGACAGTAGTGTGGCCCAAACTTACACGGGGAAAATTTTGTTGTTGAAACATGCTGCTCCACAAGGCTGCCCTTGTTCCACTTGACAAGAAGACTATGTGGTGAAAAAATTGAAGAGATCTGAGCATGTTTAGAGGTCGCGCCACTTTGACACTTTTTGTAGAAATCGCAAAAACCGCATGCTTGGGTTTTGGAACTTGGGTCCATTGTCGATTTACTCTTTTTATCACAACAAATTAACGAGGAGTCCAATTTAGATTAACTTTTGACTGTTTATTTATCTAGATGAGAGCTATATCTTAATTAAAATATAAATACGAAATTCAGGGTCATTCAAGGTCATTTCAAGGTCATAAGAAACCAAATCTAACAAAATCGAAGAAAAATGATCAGATCTCAGCCAATAATGGTTGAAATTGGTTAATTCTGTCACGTATTTCTCGTCATGATAAGGGCTACCTGTGATAAGAAACAAGGATACCAACTGCAAGATGATCAAAAGTTATTTTAATTACAAAAAGGTCAATTTTATAGAAAAATCGTGGTCTGAAGTTGACCTTTTTGTCCTTAAAATAACTTTTGATCGTCTTACATTTGGTATCCTTGTTTCGTATCACAGGTAGCCCTCTTCAAGACGAAGAATGCAAGAAAGAATTAACCAATTTTAACAATTAATGGCTGAGATCTGGTCATTTTTCAAACTGATACATGTCTTTTGACGTTTCATACTATATAATGTAAAAGTGTGCAAAAGGCGCGACCTCTAAATATAGTTCAATCTGTCCAAATTTTTGCATACAGGGTTATATTTTCATGTGTAACAAGGGCAGCCTTGTGGAGCTAAACATTTCCAACTTTTGTTATTTTGGGCCACTCTAAGGGACAGAGAAAGAAAAAAGATGGAGACAAAGAGAGGAAAAAGATAAATGAATATCATAAGGGATTATTTCGCCTATCAACCGATTAGATGTTATGTGAGGAATAGGCTAGGTCGATTTTGTAATTCTCCCACAACTGATTTTAATAAACTTTGTTTCATTAATTGTCTGCACTAGTAGTCTGATTTATTGCCTGAACCACATCAAAATTTTCTCGCAGCGTTGAGCCTTTATAAGGCGTGGAGAAAGGCCCAGGATAGAACAACTTGGTCCTGCATTTGTCAACATAGCTACGTTCAGTAGAGTTCGCCACCAGCGTAAGAGAGTCAGAAAGAAAACACACATATAGATACAGAGGCCGATGGCATTTCCAGCCGAGTAGAAAGGGTTACGATCGAGAGCAAAGTCATCAAGTCATCAATTGCGACACAGTAAGCCATTACACAGACGAATGATAATACTTTTCAGAACAATACTATAATCAACCGTGTCAAATGCAGAACTTAGACTAGGTCAAGAGATCCAATGATAGTGCAATAACCAGTGTCAGCAGAATTCTAACAGGTCAGGCAGAAGTATTGGTTGCTTCTGTGAAATATTATTGTAGGCTATAACCGACAGGCAGAATAATACTATTATAGCTTGGTGGTCTACTTTTGACAGCTGGACATTAAATTTTTATCCATACGTTTGGGCTACGCATAAAGCAGTCGTGCAAGTCTACTTATACCTCTTAATTCTCCAAGTCTCGTATTTGGTACTGCAAAGACAATTCAAGGAATTCTGTGGACAAAGCGACCAATGGAGTTAACTTGGGCAGCAGGCCAGAGTGTCAGCGAGCAGCTAGTAAGTCAATGTGGTAGGCCTATTCTGTCAGTGTCAGTCATTCAGCCAGTTAGCCAGTCACCTAGTCAGTCAGACATTAAATCAGTCGATAAGTCGTTTTGATAGTTATAGATTCAGTCAATACTAGTGCAAACCGATTTCACCGGTAATAATAACGAAAGCAAAATGAAACAATTATTAATTCACGAACAGATAATAATGCGCCTCTGAGTAGTTTCCTTGAAGGGGCGCTATATAAATTCCCGAATGAATGAATGAATGAATGAATGGCTGTTCGACGTTTTTATCTATCCGCTTGTGTGTGTGTGTCTCTCTGTCTCTCTCTCCGTCGCCGTCTCTGTCTCTCTGTCTCTCTCTCTCTCCCTCCCTCTCTCTGTTCTAATCCAATCTAAGCTGATCTGACATCTATTCTATTTTATTCTCTTCTCTTCTATCCCACACTATGCGCTAATCTAAGCTGGACTATAATTAATTATTTATCTAATATAAAGCCACCCAATGCAACCTATTGTTGAGTCGCTGGTAGCCATGGTAGCTTCTAAGTAGATCATTACTGTAACAGTCCAAATCAATGTTTGATTGAATAGATCTAACAGACCATCGGACCAGTTTCATGTTATTATAGAAGTGTTTTAAAGAATAGACCTGGATCAAAACAGTGAGTCAAGTGAGGAGAAACAATTAGCCATTGAACTCGAAAACACTGGACCAATCATCGAGACTCATTTGGGTTCGGGCATTGCCAGTGTTGTGCTTTACCGCATTACTTGTGACACGTTGCAGTAACTAGCTGATATTTTGCGGCAGCGTTTGGGGAAACTAGTTACTTCTTTCCTATTATAGTACCGCACAGCAGTAGCATTGCTTTTATGAGGTAGCGGTAATTAAAATATTATAGTTACATAGCGTTACGATAGCTGCGATTATTGCGTCAAAAATATATGACTCTGAAGAGTTTGATAACGATCCAGATTAATGGAAATGTAAGCTGTGTGATATTTTAAACTGGGTGCAATCATCACTTTTGTCGTCCATTATTCTGTGGATTTGGTGCTTGGCAATTACTTGTTCCACAGCATACAGTAGGTTTCCTGCAAGAAGTATACCCCTGCGAAAAGTATGAATAATATTGATTAGGGTGGTTTCAAACTAATAAAAGTTTGAAACTACTGTTTGCCAAGGTTCCATTTGGTTCCATTCCATCCAGAAACATCGTGCACAAAGTTGTATGAAATTTTTTTAATATTTAGGACTGGCACAACACCATCAAAGTTTTACCCCTTATCAAATATAAGAACACTCGAACAGTAGGCCTAAGCATAATAGTTGTAATCAACCATGAAAAGTGAACATTTAAACCAGGAATAAATTCAACTGCCTGTAGTAGGGCCAGATTATAACACAACGACATTTATTGCATGTCTGGTTACTAGTGATTACACTGATTAGTGATTAAAATTATTTATTAGAATTATTATTATTATTGAGGAAATGGTAAAATGTTAATAACTTATACAAATATGGGGACATTCTGAAAATTAACACATCATTTTATTCAGTTGTAAGAGCTCTATCTAGCGGTAGGCCCTATATTGAATGGCAGTTAATTAGTTTTCAGTTAGAATATTTTACAAGAAAACCTACAATTTTCTCGAAAAACTCTTTGTCTCGTAACTTTGGCCCTCTGGTGGGGGCGGAAGACATTAATATTTTTTAAAATTTTGAACAGTTTTTGATCCATTCCATTAGGCAACTTTTGGTTGCTATTACTTTTCGAATTTCTAATTTTCGCTTTTTTTCCACTGCACCCTTTTGTGTATGCTTGTTCGAATAGATTTGTGATTAACGGTCTCAGGAACTCACAGATCACGTACCACTAAAATGCCAATAAAAATAAATAATAAACAATCAACGAGAACATAAACATTGTAGAAATGATTTTTTAGTTGTGCTTAAGTAAAATCATCCAGCCTTTCTGTTGAAAACTAAACATAGGTCCAAAATGCGAATCAAATACTTATACTCGAAATGACGAAAATTATTTGTAAAAATCAAAATTTCAAAGACGTTGTGCCAGTCCTAGATATTGTTCGATCCCGCTAATTTTTGGGCTACATTACTTTTAAACCAATTGTCACGGAATGTCGGGTTGGCGAAAGTAAACAACTGAAGTTGAACATTTTCCATTAGAGATACGACCACCCTAATAAATATAGGCCTATATATATATATATATATATATATATATATATATTATATATATATATATTAGTGTGGTCCAAAAAATTAAAAGTTGGAAATGCATTGCTCCACAAGGCTGCCCTTGTTACACATGAAAACATGAGTCTCTATGCAAAATTGTGGAAATATTGGATTATATTTAGAGGTCGCTGTTTTGCGACATTTGCTATATAGTATGAACTTGTCGAAAAACATGTACAATTTTGATTTTTTTCAAATCAGTTATAATTTTTTTCAAGTCAGTTTTTATTTCGAACAACAAACAGCCCCAATTAGAAATATATACTGCAGTGTTACTGCTTAGTCAGGGTGCATTAAGTCTGTAATAAAATATAAGCTTAGTTTGGATAATTAAAGAAGTTATCCAGTCTGCATAAATCCCGTCATTGAAGTGCTTGAAAACCCGCAACCCACTATTATTTCATTTTGCCTTCGTTGGAACAGAAAATTTTGTCCGATGACTGGAGACAAGTTGCAGCAATTATTGTTTCTGTGACTCATCCTTATTACATCATTGTAAGAATGGATCAGAGGCTTCAGAGCCACCCCACGTTCTGCACAGTCATTGACGACCATCAACAATTTGACACTTGCCTTCATCGACTGGAAAGTAGGGTCCAGTGGTCAGGCAGGAGAAGCCTTTGATAGAAAGGGATTGGGTTGTTCTTGTCCCTGGATGTTATAAGAACATCAAGCAGTTTTAAAGATCTCCTTGTGACATACGCTTCCAGTGAAGTCTAGTGGTCTAAGGATTTCCTGTCCAGACGATACATGGATAGCGGATTAGGTGGATGAGTAAGATTGTATTACCAGAGCAGCCTCGATGTCTTCAGTGACACTGACACGCTCATCAAAGAAAGCGCGTGGTAATAAGGTGTTTGAAAAAATATGAGAGATGACGACTGAAAGAGTTAATTTAAATCGACCTCAAACTGTAACACCTTGAATCTGCAGAAATCTTGGTTCATACAACTTAAAGTGCTTGCGAACACCCGAATCAGCACGCTGTGCGGGATTCTAGCTCTCTCCCGAATTACCAACGCAGCGACTTTTGTTGCTTTCGTGGCCTCACCAACTGTTAGTCTATTCTGGTAATGAAACATGAAATTCCTCAGGATTGCCTCATTGTTGTGGAGTCTAGGCCCAAGAAAGTGTTTATCAGGCATCCCTTATAACAGACAACATTGTGGGGAACTCCTGGTTGATGCCAGTTCCACCATAGCTGCCGTTTTTGTCACGTATGAGCTTTTATTGCAGAAAGTGAAAAAACATGTGCTTTAAGCTTATTTCATATTCAAGGCTGGCTTCACAGATTAAAAAATACTCGATTCATGCTAAATTAGCGGCATATATAGAGCAATATTGAACAATCCAATTGTATATGAAACGAATTGTAATGAAAAGTTGGCATGCAAAATTTTAAAATTAGCTATAAGCCAACAACCGTCTATCTATCAGAAAGAACTTGACACAAGTGTTTTATTTGTAAATAAGCTTATTATTCTTTTATTTACTTAAATACAGTTGGCATATTGATCATGATTTAGAAAGATGGCGCTTGATTTTCATGGGTGCTAATTTTAATTCATAATACATCTATTAACGCGTCAGATGTGCAATTGCTAAAAAAATTGTCAAAACCTAGCGACCTCTAAACATGCTTTGATCTCTTCAATTTTTTCAACATAGAGTCTTCTAGTCAAGTGTAACAGGGGCAGCCTTGTGGAGCAGCATATTTTGAAAAAATATTTTCCCCATGTAAGTTTGGACCACACTAATATATATATATATATATATATATATATATATATATATATATATATATATATATATATATACTAGGGTGGAGTGAAAAAAGCAAAAATTCTAGAACGCTCAACGTAATAGTGATAACTCGTTTCCCTTTGATGTAGTTAGTTATCAGGTAAAATATTTCTTTAAAATTCGTTCTCTAAGATTTGCCCCAACGCGTTTTAAAATTTAACAATTTTAACAAAAATTGTCGAATTTATACAAATTTCAATAAATTTAAAAACATTTAATGCGCTAATTGTAATAGTGTTTAAGCATTTAATTATTACGTATTTAATGACCATGCAAATTAAAATTAATAAAATGATTGTATGTCAGCAATATTAAATAAACAATAAGCACTAAACATTATAAGCAATCCCAACTAGATATGTCACTAATTACTGAAAAGTGAGTCAATGCTCATTTATTTTATTCTGTTGATTGAACTCAGATTGAAATTCTGCTTTAGTATAAAAAGAAGGTATTAGTTCTCGTGATTCCAATCTGGCAAGGATGGAACCATGTCTAGATGTTTGTCCAACCAGAGCAGCAGATGCCTCATCACCAAGTTTCACCGAACGCTCAGCCGATTATGCGTAGCATGAAAATTCAGGAAAGTGGAGTGTTGGCACACACTCACTGGCGATAGATTCATCAAGGTCAGCTGTGGAAAGTGTGGAAATAACCGATGGTTCTGCTGCTCTTCGTTTTGCCAATCAAACAGATCGATGCAGTCATTTGCAGTAATGTTAAGTTCTGGATTAGAAAATAATTATTTCAAACAAATACTTTTGATCAGTGCTAAGATTATTTGCTGTGACTTGCAGCAAATCAACTTCAATTTTCTCAAACAAAAATAACTGGTAGTTGTTCGCAGTACCCTATGCCATGGGCTTAGCCGATTGACCCTGTAAATAACCGTGGACGTGCAGTGACACCGTCGAGACGCTCCAATAGATTTAGCATTGGCAATTCATTTGAATGCAATTGGCAGACAAACCACCGTGATAAAGGGTGTATTGTTCTCAGTTTTTGGCGAGCCGTAACCAGGTGCCATGTAGCTCTCCAGATGGATAACCACAGCTAATCGAATCCTAACCGACACTTGGAAGCATATCAGTGCTCTAGGACTACACAGAGTCTTGCGATCGAGAAATGAATGTCAGCAGAAACACAGAATACGTAATCCAGAACTTAACTTTGCTGCAAATAATTACATCGATCTGATTGATTGACAAAACGTAAAAGTTACAGAACCACCGGTCATTTCCACACTTTCAACAGCTGACCTTGAAGAATTTATCGCCAGTGAGTGTGTGCCAACACTCCACTTTCCCCAATTTCCATGCCACACACAATCGGTTGAGCGCTCTGTCCAACTTGTTGATGAGACATATACTGCTGTTGTTGGACAAACATCTAAAAATGGTTGCATCCTTGCCAGATCGGAATCACGGGAACTAATACCTTCTTTTTATACTAAAGGCAGAATTTCAATCGGAGTTCAATCAACAGAATAAAATAAATGAGCATTGACTCACTTTTCAGTAATTAGTGACATAATTATCTAGTCTACAACTGTTGGGATTGTTTATAATGTTTAGTGCTTATTGTTTATTTAATATTGCTGACATACAATCATTTTATTAATTTTAATTTGCAATGTCATTAAATACGTCATAATTAAATGCTTAAACACTATTACAATTAGCGCATTAAATGTTTTTAAATTTATTGAAATTTGTATAAATTCTACAATTTTTTAAAAATTGTTAAATTTTAAAACGCGTTGGGGCAAATCTTAGAGAACAAATTTTAAAGAAATATTTGGCCTGATAACTAACTACATCAAAGGGAAACGAGTTATCACTATTACAATCAGCGCAATACATTTTAAAAATTTATTGAAATTTTTATATATTAGTCATTTTTTATTAAATTGTCAAATTTTAAAACGCGTTGGGGGCAAATCTTAGAGAACGAATTTTAAAGAAATATTTGACATGATAACTTACTATACCAAAAGGCAACGAGTTATCACTATTACGTTGAGGTTCTAGAATGTTTGCTTTTTTCACTCCACCCTAATATATACTCATCGCCGGTGGTTTGAGCGGACTCGGTATGTCAACGTGATTCATGGTTTCATGCAATATGATACCGTACATTAGTGGTAACGACGTACATATACCAAACACTTGTGGACCTTTGTTAGGTCTATAATCTGATATCAGCTTAGGGGTCACCCATTAATTATGTCAAAAATAGGGGGAGGGGTTTGGAAAAGTTTGACAGTTGTTGACAAGGGGAGGGGGGTTCGGTAAAAGTTGACGTCAACAAATTTTTTCCAATGAATCAACACAGACCCTTCAAAATGGTAGCGAAAACATTAAGTAATGCTAAAAAATGTATAAAGTGCTTAATGTTTAATACTACTAAAAAGCTTGTAATAAACTAAACTCATATATTTTGAAATTCGAGATTGCATTTTTTTAGTGTAAAACAATTTGAAAAAATGATTCTACATGTATTGAGCCATTGTGTTTCTTTTTTGTAGGGAGGGGTTCTGGGATTGTTGACATAATTTTTAGGGGGTCCGTCAATGTTTGACAGTTGTTGACAAGGGGGAGGGGGTCAAAACTGCCTAAAATTTGTTGACATAATTATTGGATGACCCCTTAGGGTAACGGGAAGCTAGAAGTGTTCAGAATCTTACATGCACAGATGATGACTTTAAATTAGGTTGATCCCTAATGGCAAAAGATAAAACACATGACCTACGGACAGAGGGAAGGTGAGAGACAGATAAATATATGCATATATATTAGGGTGTCCCATAGGGTGGCTCAGAAAAATTTATTTCTAATTTTTTAAACTCTCACCCTCTCAAGATGTTCCAAATAAATAAATAAAATTTCCTGTTAAGTTTGTGATTTTTAAAATGATGTTTAGGGGTGCCTCATGACAAGTGTAGTTTTACATAGGAATGTCCTATTCGTACAATGCCGCTAATTAGTGTCATCGGTTAAGTCCAAAAAGTGAACACATTATATTCATTGTGTAACAATATCTACAGTAACTGTCTAGCAGTGTATACATTATTAACGCAAAGCCGTAACACAACAGCTAATTAAAGAATTAAACAAGAAAGTTCTGAAGATGGTTCTAGACGGACATCACCTTCAACATAAAAAACAGATAATACAAAGGCTGTCTACACTGCTAAACGCTAAAGTCTAGCATTTCTGTCCAGCCACAACTGTGGATTTCTTAGAGTCGTCTTGGAACAACTTTCTATGCTCAGCATGCAGCGATTTGAAGGAGAAACTGTTCTGCCTTCGTTTTTGGTCAGATCGGCATTAAACTCCTGAATCAGCGCCACGCCTCTTTCCGCTGTGTCGTTAACTTCAGCGCTGTTATGAATTCAGAATTGTAGTAGGCCTACCACTGGACAGTATCAATCTGAAGGAAGTCTACGGGCAAGATCAATGCTGTGAAGAATTGAATACTCTGCTGAGTGAAAAATAGGTTAGTTTTCTGTTTGCTGAAAGACCACCCGTCATGGCGATTCGTTTTGATGGATTGCTGTTTCCAGGAGGTCCACTCCTCATTGCATTCAACATTCCTAGTTTCACTTCAAGAGTGACAGACGGATCAGACAGTGCGAGACATATCATTTTCTCATTCAGTTTCCATAGGTGCCCAAATTATTTCTGCACTGCACCATCAGATAAGACCTTATTTATTGCGGAGTACTCCTGCAACGTATACAGAAACAATAGGTCATTATTCGGAGCCAAAGTTGGCATCGACGCTACAAACCATCATTGGATGTATCCACCTGCTATGGACAAAGAGGAGAAGCTCACATAGACCATGTTCTTCTTTGGCTGCCAGCTTAAATTGGCCGTCATCTTCCTGGATGCGACCAAACATGAAGATTTTGAATCCGTATAACAAGTGCGCTATCTACATGTATATTGCTCGGTGAAGTCCAGCTGGAGCACCGAAATGATTTCCACTCTAAGGGATCCTCTCAGAAATATGATGACAAGAATTAGCAGTTCCTGGTAATCTTCTCGTGGTTTAATTTCCTGAAGTAATTGTTCAACAAAGTTCAAAACTTCAGGTCTGTTGCCTGGTGTGATCTTTCTCGTGATTTCAACATCATCTAAACCTGTACGGAAAGCAGCATGATCAGTATCAACCCAGGTGGATTGGAAACGTTTGAACTTCTGTATATGTGGTCCAGAAAAAGGAACTAATGTCAGTGAATATACATCTGGTAGGTATAGAACTTCAAGCAGCTGATAAATTCCTGCTCCAGATACCAATACAGGCAAGTTATTGACTTTAGCTTTCCCGGCCACGTATGGAAGAAGTTCACATATCTCTTCTCTAACTACAACCACGTTGAGGCACCTCTAAACATATGCAGAATCAACTGAAACTTGGTCATAATTTTTTTTAAATTATTTGGAACAGAATGAGGGGGTGAGAGTTGCAACTTTTAAGAAATTTGTTTCTCACCATTGCCCATGAGCCACCCTAGTGTCCCAGAAATATTTTTTGTCGAAAATTTTTATGCAGTCCCTCTAAAAAGTTTCTTTATGGTCCCATAATAGCACCTGGAAAATTTTATGAAATTTTAAAAATTTTTAGGGGTCCCGCAAGACACTGACATTTTCACCATGTTGGCATAATTTGCCTCGGACGTGTCCAATTTATTGATGCTTTTAGACACCGACCTTTGATCCCATGATAACATGTTTAATACCATTGGAAAGCTCTTAAATAGTGGAATCTACAAGTAGCTGACTTTATTACGTACATAGGTATGGTTTTACGATCAAATAATGAAAAAATTGTACAGCAACTAGAGATTTTTGGACTTTCTCAATATCAGTTATTGCCATTAATCGTTAGAAGTAATCATTATTACAAATCCTTGATAATGCGACCAGCCATGCTTTCAGCTCCTCCATACCTTCGTCTGCTTATTCGTAATCACTGTTTATACCTTCAGCTGCATATTGTTCAGTTCTACATTTTGCAATAATCTACAAGATTGTCACGATTGCACTTAGAAAAGTCATGCCTGTGTTTTTCAACAACTTGCAGAAGAAACTGTTTCTGTTCTTCGTCCTTGTTGAATTGAAATTCTGTATAAGAGACAACTCCAAGTTCAGCATTGTCATTCACACAGGCCATATTATTAACAACCTGACATGCGATCTTATACAATTGGCTTTTGGGTCACTCTTCACGTGGAATATCGAGGATACAAGCCACGATGAGTTGGCGGTAGTTCAGAAGAAGCTTCGAGAAATATATAATTTCCTTATCGTACGGGGAAGAGATTGAACCAAGTGCAATCCTTGATCATAGTGAGGGCTGTTAGCAAGATGAAGAGGACCGGTTGGACAAAAGCACCAAACTTTCTGTGTACTTAGGTTTGGTCATATGGTAATGATTTAGGGTAGGAGACACGCGATCCGACCACGGGGTCACCCCTCAAAAATGCATTTTAACCAAGATGGCGGCCAAATATGGCGCCAACACAGAAAACAGTATATATCAGGTCATAGGTAAGTTACAAAAACAATCGAAGTATCAAATTTAACATTATCAAGGTCAAGGAATCGATTTATCGTAGTGGCAATAGTGTCCGAATGTTACTATCCAAGATGGCGTCCAATATGGCCGCCAACACACACAAATATGTATATATCAGGTCAGAGGTAAGCCACAATAGCAAATGAAGTGTCAAATATAATATTTTCAAGATCAAGGAATCGATTTATCGTAGTGGCATTAGTGTCCGAATGTTACTATCCAAGATGGCGGCCACTATGGCCGCCAAAACACAAAAATATGTATATATCAGGCCAGAGGTAAGCTACAATAGCAAATGAAGTGTCGAATATAATATTTTACAGGTCAAGGAATCGATGTATCGTAGTGGCAATAGTGTCAAATGTTACTATCCAAGATGGCGTCCAATATGGCCGCCAACACAAAAAAATATGTATATTGTAACGATTCCCTTTGTATTAATACAAACATTCTCATCTATTACATGTATAGGCCTATGTAGATATTATAGAAGAGTATACAGACACCAATTAACTGTAGCATTTGTTGTATTAGGCATTAATTAATTGACCGGCGTAGTTTGACTGGCGCAGAGCAGTTCAGAGATTTTCTTTAATTAATGGGGTGAACTATTTGAACGTCATGGATACAATACGACGTTGGGACCATGCCATTGGTTGAATTCAAAAGGAGTCACGGTTGCCTAACAGACCTTAACCGCGCATGCGCACTGAAGCTACAGGTAAGGTGGCAAAAGGACCGTTACGGACTTGATCATCCGTCGTTGGAAAGGATGGACAAAATTAGTAAAGATTTGCTATTTTCATTTAAGATACATTTTGTGTGTTGTCCAGTGATAATTGTTTGTTTTTCAGAAATGCTGTACTCAAGAACTGTAACTAAAATTGTGAAACAATAAAGAACGATTTGATTTGATTTGTAGGCTATTGTTACAAATGAAGCCTAGTATATTTATTATGTTCTTTGAAACATAGATCAGTTTCAAAGCACACTTAATCTTATATTTGTTTATCCAACAAGTACAAGAGGTAATATAAAATATCGCTAATTACATCGGTTCCATTGTTGAAAATTGTGTAATTTCGAGGTGCATGCACATAATTTACAACTAAATATACCATTTTGTTCAGAAATGAATGCTGAATAAATGCTGTAGGCCCTATCACTTGATATGACATGAAACCAAACACGAAATCCGAGGGGTGTGGTAACCACCACCTCTTTGTAGCCGATGTTGCCAAAAAACCGTGGTAGCCTGAAGGTTAAGATCTATCATCTATGGCAGTGTTTTCGCACTTTCCTTACCCGACATTTGAACAAGTGACAAGTCTAAGTAGGCTACAAGGACTGAGCCAAAATGCACATGTCACAAGGCTTACTAATGAAAATCGTCATCATTTAGAGAGTAGCAACTTCAAGCTTTTTCGAGAGATTACGTTCTAATACTGTAACACTGGACAAGTATATTCGAGATATTTGAATTTATTCAGCCGTAATTCCTGTTTAGGCGCTAATATTTGCTTTTTGCTGATACTACACAGCATAAGACACCGTAAGCATTTTGAAATGGCACATCAAAGACATAAATAAATTATAGTCTTTGGTGAATTTTGTAATAAAACCTCAATTGAAGAAGGGTTCTTGAATCTGGAGATGTTGTCTTCAAGTTTTGTACGTTGCAGTCCTATATTTAAATAGGTGTTTTTAGCCGGATCGACCTGGGCTGAGGAGAACATTACATTGCATAAAATAATTATGTTTGTCAAAAACAACAGGCAAGTTTCGTAGAAATGTTTACAATTATATTAAATTCAGACAAATCAAGTTCATAACAAAATAAATCTTATCTACCTATCAGTGGCGTTACTTGTTACACTAGATAGATTTTATCACCTTAACTGAGCCTTCAAGTGATCAGACGTTAATTCCTCGTCGATAGATACTGAAGAAAGATTAGTAGAAACTGGTTGCAGTTCTAGACATTTCTCGTGTATTCGATTCGATGGCTGACAGTTCGTAGTTTCTTCTTCTCTCAACGTTGAAATTACAGGTGAATAGAATTCTTAAATTCACCAATGAGCCGGAATAATATCAAACCGTATTGCTCACATGTAACGTAGATAACCGAAGACTAATTAATGCAAACCATCGAGTTACTTCGCAGTTCGATTCAAAATATCCGTGGAGATCGACACACAATCGTACCACAAACTAGCGGTTTGCCAAACAAATTTAATGCCAACGGTTTTCAGGTTTTCATACGCAGACCACTTTACTCTTAAGTTCACGCAAAGACCACTAAACAGTGCTATGACCCGTTCCGAAGTACAGACATTAAACACTTAAAATCGCGAAGATTTAACATCCGAAACTAAAGTTCTTAGCTTCACATTTCACGTTGGATCGTACCAAGTAATCACCTCCATTGCGCGATAATTCGGAACTGCTTTTTCAAGCGCGATCATTCGCCAGGGTCATTCCGTCGTAATAGTAACGTGATGTTTGGTTCTAAATATCAACGACTCCCCCTTCATTACTTAAACTATTTTATATTATATCACCACTCTTCTAGTTAACCGCCACTGTAAATAATTTAGAGTAAACCCTATATAAATCAATTAGTTAAATCAACAATATATATTTGATAAGCCGTAGATTCGCTATATAAGTCATAACTATACTTTAGACCGTCTTTGTCATTCCTACAGCCTTTAAGTTGTGTTCTAGCTTTCTATACGTCAAAACTATAGGGTTACTTTTGACCGCCTTTCTCTTTGGTGCAACCTTTAAAAGAGTAAAAAAATCAAAAAATAATATTAAACCTATATCAAACCCAGACATAAGTAAACATTTTGAAAATGAAAAGCAATTATTATCTCGAACGATATACAAATTGTATCTCAAACGGTTTAAATATTGGCAGTGTTTCAATAGAAGATAACGTTAAAAGTAGTCTAACAAAATACTGTATCTTTGCTAGCATAATAACTAATTTTTAATAGCCTACCCTAGAAACAAGACCGTTTTATGCAGTAGGCACTGTGCCTAGGGCTACGACCTTTTCAAGGGCCTACGAAAGTCTGAAAATTAGATATTGAAAAAAATAAGTTTAATGATTGAATTTGAAGCGAAAATGAAAAATGAAATTTCAAATTCTAATTACATAATTTTTTTAACTGTTAAGTTTAACTTAAAGATATTAACCTAAACGTAAGTTAAACTGTGCAACAGCCTACCGTATGTGAACTTTACGGTTATTTTCATTAGCAATATCACATCGGCCTACAACGCCTTCAACTGTAATTTCCGCATTAACTCATTTTCAATTGAAATTAGTGCAAGGCTGCAAGCGAAAATAGTCGTCTCCTTAAATTCCACTTCCTTTTCAGTTTCTCAAGTCCAGAACCGTGTTTTCTTTTGTATCCATCAGACATGATTATTTAAAATTGAAGCTGTTACTTTAAAAACGTTTAAATCCGTACGTAAGTCCCTCGAGGGCCGTGACAATTTACATACAAATTTATAAAGCTGTTGCCGTTTTGTAAAGACGAAAGATAGAAGATCAAAGAGAAAACTATTCTCTATTGGAACCAATTGCTTACGGCATTTTGGTGTACAAAAAACTTAAGCATAGGTCTACAAAGAACACTAAGCCATTATGTTCCATATAGGCCGCGCATATAGATTATCTTTAAATACCAAAAAAATACAATGCAACTAAAGATTTATAGCGCGCTTTAGCAAAAGCAAGTCTTGCACGAGACGCGTTGCACTACATTCATGTATAGTCACAATGAGTGCAATGAGAATAGATGAATTTTTAATTTTGATTTAAATTGAACAGCAGATGTGCCTGCATTGACTAAAGATTTATAGCGCGCTTTAGCAAAAGCAAGTCTTGCACGAGACGCGTTGCACTACATTGAGGAACTGAAGTTGAAAGACTGTTCCATTCTTTGGGTCCTGAGAAGAAGGCACGATGACCAAACTTCCGGTTTGTGTGAAGTACGGTAAAGTACCCTCGCGTGGACGATCGGTGCCCTCTAGTATTGGAAACAGAAAATGGCGCAACTAGGGAATGCAAACCCGAGGTCTTTTTTCGAAAACCGGGTGTCGGGTTTGACTGCCATAAAAACCCGGGTAACCCGGGTTTGGACGAGTTTACAAATTTTACATGGTAAGTGTTATTACTGTACTATTTCTTGTGATAAGAACAATGTCGACGTATGTAGCTACGAAGTTCTCCAACAGTCATGAAGTTGCATAAGACAGAAAACTTTACGAAAATCGTGATAGACGTTGTTTCATATAAGCAGTGCTTTTTTCTAGAAAAAAGGTTCTGGAACTGAACAAAGTCAGAACAATTATGGACGCCATTGGAAGGGTTCCGAGGGGTTAAACCTGAGCCTCTTATTTTAACAAAATATTAAACATCAGTAAGCACTGAAAACGCAGAAATTAAGTTAAGGTAACTAAATAATTCTTTATTAAAAATGTACCAGTGGTAAGCTAACTAAATTATTTTTTAATAGTTGACAAAAGTTCCCGAAACGCATTTCCGGAGCGTTCTGTCTGAAAAAAGCATTGAATATAAGAATTGTCAACGGTCTCTGACTCCCTTTAAATCGTCGACATAACTGCCAGCCCTGGATCCTGCTTACGGCTTGCAAAGTCCGACGTCACAAAGGATCTTGCCTATCTCAATGGTATTGCACTAGTTTCTAGACAGAGTTCGCAGATTTCGGATGATTAGGAAACCCAGTGTCTTTCAATATAATCTGCGCATGTCCTCTGATGTGGCAAAAACTTTAAAAGGCAGCCCACCTCACGCAGTCATCCTGGCGATGGTTGCAGCGAGCGTGTGGTCATTTGCTTTCAGAAGATAACTAGTCTTCGTTACATTCGTTACTCTTCAACCCAATTTGCAGAACCAGAACTTACTGAAGTAGCTGCTGCATGGGAGCCATTGCTGCCTGTGCTTGTGCTTGGACTAGGAGGCCTACCATCTTTGGCTTCGTCAGAACGACAAGGGTCACCAACGTCCTTGTGTTTATCTTATGCTTGGACCGGAGACGAATATGCATACTTCTTGTTGAACCGCAGGCAATGTTCAGCTGCGATATACATAACTGGCACTGAGCCGTCTGGCCCACAGAAACGCGAAAGAAATGTTGCCAAACACCACTCTTTACAGTTGGTGATTTAGACATTGTTTCTTAAGTCACTTAATTTAAATTTTAAAAAACCAGTTTACTGCTACTATTTTATGAATTCGATGTAACGACGCCAAGTCAGTAAACTCAACATTAGTCACTGGTCGTCTTAAATGTGAAGTCTCCCCATTACGAATTTGTGAGTTTCAGAGCGTGAACGACGGTGAAAGTGACGCTTTTCAAACCCGTCGAACCCGGTTTTCTATCACGTTCAAACTCGGGTTTCGGGTTTACAAAAATGTAGGGTTACCCGGGTACCATAAATCCCGGTTTGCATTCCCTAGGCGCAACCATGTCTGCCATGCATGAGGGAGATGTTCCAGAGTGGATATAAAACATGAGGAGTGAGATCTTGAAATTGGTACGGGCGCGGATGGGAAACCAATGAAGTTGTTGCACTTGGTGTTGGCCTGATGTTATCTCTAGGACCAAGACCTTCTATTAGGCGAGCGGCAGTATGTAGAACTGAGGATATGGGTTGTACAATTTACAATTGTACATGTAGTATCGATGACGGAAGACCGGATAGGAGAGAGTTGCAGTAGTCGGGGCGAGAGATGATGAGGGCTTGGATGACAATACGAAGACAAGTTTCATTTAGGCAACGTTTCACTTGTCGAATACGGCGAAGGTGGAAGTTCCGAAGTAGCATGCTCTGGCAACAGACGAAATGTAGCCTATTGAGTCATGTTTAGACTGCAATTCAATAGAACATCGGGGTGGCGAATCACATCAGATGGTGAACTAGAGCAGTTTGAGTCGAGATTGAGAGTTTTCATTATTTTGTTTGTCGTCGTCAGGTCCAATTCGACGGTCAAACAAAATAAATTCTGCTTTGGTGGCATTTAATTTCAGACTCATAGATGCACACCCGGATTGGATATCACGGACGAACGTCGCGATTTTGATTTTAATGTTACCAATGTTCTTTCCAGAGAGCTCTATGTATTACCCATTAAACTAAATTGATTCATATAACATCCTACATGATAGTAAAAGTGAAACTGGAAATATTTCATTGGACTTTAGTGGATAATATATTCAGGACATTAAACAATCAACATTGCAAAAAGTAAATTGAAATTGAAAATCAAAACTGGATGTGTTCGTGAATCATGATTAAACATCACGTCATAAAATAATGTCAATGCGTAATTAATACTTATGCCTTTAGCTTTAATGAAGAGCTGGCAGTTGGGGGATACGAATGCACGAGTGCCTAGGGCTTACGATGACTTTTTAACGGCCCTGCCTAGAAGAAAATATACCGGTATTTGTGTTACTCAGGCAGCTCTTGAACTGACATTTCGAGAAGCGTCCTTCACAAAAACCAAGTAAATAATTAAGAAAAAACTTAATCGAAAAACATACTTTTTCTGGCCTATGAACAGAAGCTCTAGTTACTAGTACGATTGACAAATGTAAGGTAAAGGCAACATCTCATTACTTCGAAAAAAGAAAGTATTACCTCTGAAGAGCCTTCATATCTGGAACTCCTTGTAAACGTTTTCCTAAAAGAATTAACCGATATAAGGTTAATTGAATAGGTATTTTCTTCAATGCCACATATTCTCAGATCATATAAAATAGTGACAAATTACAAAAACGAGAACTACTCGGATTTAGGAAATAGAACAGACACCAATTTGTCTTACCTGTAACTCTCTTTCTGGTCCTACAGATGAACCCAACCTTATGTCAACCTTATGTCAAAATGATTCACTTTTCGTACTACCTGTTGTGTTTAACTTTCTAAACTAATGTCTCTTGCGGAAACCAAATTAGAATAATGGACTCTGAGAAAATCGTGGACAAACAACTTTCAAAGGGGAGAATGAGTCTTTCTTTTGAACAAATCTTTAACAAATTTAGTTTTCAAGTTAACTTGAGAATGAAACTCATATTTCTTATTTCATTTGGATTCAGATAATCTAATAGAAATTGTGAATAACAATCTATTAATCTATTATAGGTGCGCCAATGAAAGTATATGTATTTTTGCTCCACAGACATTTAGACCACGAGATAGTTGATTAAGCCTAAGTTGGCATACTCCGAATATCCACACAGAGCTGTCTTGATCAACCAGTTGAGCACTTTTATTGAATTAGTTTGATCATGCACAAAGGATGGTTTAAAAATTAAAATGTACCATAAAATTACTTACCGCCTGTAAAACAGCACGCTGATAACTATAAGGACAAAAACACAAGCTACTACTATGCCTATGATGTAAAGTGGCGGAGACGGAGTAGTAGTAGTAGTAGTAGCAGTAGTAGTTGGCTGTGCCAATACAGCATCTGTTAAAATAATAAAAAAACTTCTAAATTATCTAAAGTTTTGTTCACTTTTGTTTAAACAATTTAGCGGCTTTAGTAAATACCGAATTATTGACATTTTGATAATTTAGATATACCTAGGCCTACAGGCTCGGTCTAGTTTCAGCTATAGGTCTGCTTCGTTTGCAAAACCTTTTAAAAGATATGCTACGAAGTACTAGAATGCCACAGCCTATTCAGTACAAAAAACCTTTCAAAATATCACTAAACCAGTTTTTTCATTATTCACAGATAAAATGAATATTAAAACTGGAAATAAGTATTTTAAGTTGTTGCTATTACGTCATCAAATATTAATACAATACAACTGTAATTTGATATTGCCCTCCTTACAAAGTTCAGAAGTGTACACACGACGATGTCCCAGATACAATTATATTGCATATCAATTGTGAGTGAAGGACTTGCTCAAGGTCCCTAGACTCCGTACACAGTAACTGTGTCGTACGAGGCTCGAACCCGTACTCTCCGCGTTACAGGCTGAGCGCTCTAACCAATCGGCCACAGTGTTAATGTTAGAGGATGGTGGTAGATTTGTGCATCTTAGAATTCAGATTCTATTATCCTATCTTATTATTTGAACTCAATCCATATAACAAAGTTTATATGAAGACAGATTTTTATAGCTAGTGTTAGATTTCATCAAGCTGGAAAATGATCTCAAGAGACAACAGGTTACTCCTTTGCAGGGTTATTCCGTTTTGAAATAGGCCTAATAGCTGTAGGAACCTAAGTTAACTGTATAACAGTAGCTTAAATAACTTACATGATGATCCTATTGTCAGCGTGCAATTGATAAGTAGATCTGGAACGTTCGTTGCTGTTGTTTCATGTGGTTTGCTCTCCAATTCAAACATTGGTGTGCATGTAAGAATATCAGTTTCATTGAGTGGCACAATCAGAAAACTAGTCACTCTACTGTTTGGAATAGTGGTTGTATCGTTTGTTTCTAGCCTTCCATTCATGTTGTGCCACTGTATCTTAGGAGCCCAGTTTCCACTGAAGTCAATACTGCAGCTCGCATTTAAAATATCAGATGTCGCTATCACTGAACAAGTAGGTGACGAGTCTGGAATAGAAAAATCAAATACCAAATATTTTACGCAATAATGTAGAAACAACACAGTTTGGGAAGCAGTGATGCATTGTAGAAAAAGCGCATTAGAATAAAAAAAGCCTTATAATAGAAAACAGCAAAAAGTGAATGTCACTAATGTTAAGAATTTACAAATGCAACACAATGAGGAAAACTGTATCATTGTGAGTCTTATAACTTTAAACCTACACAATGCCAACTATTCTTTTGCTAAGAAGTGAGAGCATAAATACTTGCCGAACACAATCACCTCTGCACTCTGATCAGCCAAAATTATGTCTGGTTGGCACGTGTATCGTCCAGAAGTACTTTTGGATGCATTGAAGATAAGGTTGAAACGTCCTTGTACTGAATCATTGACAGCAAATAGGTTTTTCATGTAATAATTGGCAACCTTATCGCCATAGTATATCATCATGTCATAGATTTCAAAAGGTTTAGTATACTTCCAAAAACCATTCTCTGGCTCCTGCGTTGAGCAGTTCAGCTGAACTTTATCACCTTTTGCCACAGCACGATTCAATGGTCTTGAAGTTTCTCCAAGACTGTGCTCTAAAATACATATAGACGTAGTACTGGTTACTGTTTGAATTACATAACAACACCTTTTATGAACAAGGAATCGATAGGCCTATGAAATGAATAAATTTTGCTTTAAAGACTAGTAAAAAGTCACAATGTCATGGCCAAAACGTCTCGAGAGGTGTGATAATGTTTCTCTGCCGATATCTGACTGTTCTACCTGTCTATGCCTGACACTGAAAGAACACATAATTATGTCACGCACCTGCTCACTCAGGGCTTAGGCCCATCTATTTCAGGTTGCTAATCCACTGGAATGTTTCCATTTTACGTTAAGGTGCCATCAATAATTGCTGTGCGTCGATTCAAGATAACTCAAATCTAATCTAATCCATGATAGATTAGATAAGACAAGGAAAGGTGAGGTAGGATAAGATATGATATACGATAGGATTGATAAGATACGATATGATAAGGTTAGATCAGGTCGGCCATTGTGTTAAAGGTAAGATAAGACGAGCTTTTAATATAACTGTACACAAATATAGGCCTACACATAATATTTCGCTGTACCAGATTTTCTATCCATTGGGTGCATTGCAAGTATATCACAACTAGTGGCTCTAATAGAATAGACTACAGGTGAGTCCATCAAAAACGCAGCTCATCTGGTTCTCCACACGACAGGCTTGAAAACAGATAACTAAGAGAGAGCATCGATAACTTTCCTGGGTTGGAAGCCACAAAGAATTATCCGGGACCGTGGCGTTCTCATGGACTGTATTTGGCCGTTTATCTGCGAACCAAGTCAACTTTCTCTTCAGGTCCTGCTTGAACGTCAGTGCCGTTTAGCGAAATTCATTGCATAACGCAGTGACGTCACTAAGGGGTGCGAGGAGTTCGGACCGCACCGGGAGACATTTTCAGTGGAGTGACACCAAAATGACAAAATGACGGTCTAAAAAATTGTTTGGCAGAGTTTGAACAGAAATTTAGTATTTTTAAATTAACAATAACCCTAATCATACGGAGGAGGTCCATGGGGTAAAACCATGAGTTACCGCACTGGGTAACACCAACTCTAGTGACGCCACTGCTATTATAACGTAGTACTGCCTGTTAGCAAATTGATCTGACACTTCGAACAATTTTGCACATAAATGCATTAAGGCATGTCATCTTTGCTGCTCTTTTGCTTATCTCCAAGGCCAAAATATAACACGGACTTACTCATTGCCTCAATAGACGAGACGCTAGAAGAAATAAACTCCCTCGCTCAAAACTCTACCGTCATTCTAACGGGTTATTTTAACCAACTTCCCTCGACTGCTTTTCTGGCAATGGGATTACAGGCTGAATTCGAAGGACCCTACCACCAGGGTCATTCGATTGACAGGATATACACTTCTGACAAATTGTACAAGACCTGCCAAGCTGTCCCTCGACTATTAAGACTAGACACTCTGCAATCGTTGCCACTTCGGAGCCTGCTCCGACAAAGATATCTAACGCACAGCAGATAGAACGGTCTCATATTTTCGCCTGCGTACACCATGACAGTTTGCCCTACTCCAGGCATACCATGCCGAACTATCATGGGACTTCATCGCCAACAATACATCGGCAATGGCAGCTTTTGAATCATTTTACTCTTTCTTCTCGACCATTTATGACACCTATTTCCCACTCAAAGCCATAAGAATGAAAAAAGATGAACTTCCCTACATGTATGACACCGGTTGTAAAAAACCTAATACGCAAAAGGAACAAACTTAACAAACAAAACCGCGTGCAGGCAGCTTCTGCACTCTCTACCAGAATTAACATCATAACTAGGCGTAATGTTTCCTCATTTGATAAAGTCGAGCGTGGCTTCCGAGAATTGTGGGCGGAGCTTAACCGCCTTCGTGGTCTGGACGTGAGCAGACTTCTGCACCCGGCGGAGTTACAGCATCCACCCTCAGTGCATTAGGGTTGTGCTCAAAAAAATTATTTTGAGTAAATTGATGGGACAGCCCCAGGTTTTGTTCCTTTCGATAAAGTTAGTGTGCCAAATATGATAAAGATATTCCATCATTTAGGTGTGCCACATAAGAGGACAAGTTTTCCAAATTTTAGACAAGGATCATAAGAACAATTGTGATAATATTAAACACTTTTTTCGTGTTTTGTGTAAGATAAAGTAAACCTTAAATCGTTTTGCTTTAAAGTAGAATAATTAAAAAGTACTGGTGAGCATTATTCAGCCTTATATGTTTGATTAAATCGTTAACACATTAAAATATTTATTGGTCCATTTTGTGACCGTTGACTTTTTGGGGTCCGAAAACTTTTTCGATGCTCGGACACCACCTGGAGCAAGGCCTGCTTTTGACCTTCATTCTTGGTTAGCATTTGATTTTATTCTGGTATCAATGCCACTCCTGTTTCTGTCCTATCATTCACCACACTCACCTTTCTTCAGTCTGCTGACACTCCAACTAAATGCTGTTCTGTTTCCACGCATAACTATAGCTGTCCTTCATTCGATCAAGAGCTGCTGCTACTTGCACACTGATAATATTCTTTGGGCGAGGTGTTTTAGTCTTTGGGGTTTCTGCCTCATCACCAGACTCGGAGTTTTTGATGCAGTCCATATAGCAGTTATCACTATCTGAAGCATCCGATTTAAATAACTCGGCAGCTGTCTTAATACCACTGGACCTGGACATTGGAGTAGTAGTCATAGATTGTCTCAATGTCTCTTGATAAATTATGGCTTTAATGTCATCTTGTCTCTCTTCAGTTTCTCATTATCTTGTTTTTCAACTTGTAATCCACTTGTCCCATTGAACTTGACATCCTTCCATCTCTGAGCTGAGCCTGCAGAAATGCTCTGCCCTCGGGATTTTTATTTTACACTTCCGCATCAGAATGTCAAATATTAGATGGTTTCTCTAATGATTCAACAAATCTGAACTCAGACTTTCTGTGTTTCTCCACCTCTTCATGCTGCCTTTTGTGAATTCTTCCACTAATTGTAGATCTTCCCAAGCCTCCCGATTACATGTTGCATTATAGTAACAGGCAAGTGAGCTTTATTTCAAAAAGCTGCAACTGTTCCAACTGTCATGCGTGCACTTTCACGAACAGTTTGGCCATTGACTTTTAACAAATGAAAAACCTGTAATGTCTGTTTTCATGAAAACAGCCTTGCAAAATTGATTGAATCATGTGTGAATCCAACAAAGCAAATATCAGTTTCAGATCTGGTAGAAGGTGCTGGACATGCCAACCTTTGAGGACATCTGAGTAGGCTTCTTGAAAGACGCTGTATAAATTTTTGGAATGAATGAATCCTAGTCAGTTTCCAATTAAAAAGTACTGAAAACAAGCAAGTCAATAAAGAGATTGGAAACACTGGATACATTAGGCTAGACTAAGTGTTGGGTATTGGGGTATTTTAGGATTTTTCTTGCAAAGTAATTTTTGAAATAAGCTAAAGAAATTATTTAAATTTAAACTTGTACAGAGTTGCTAATTATAATCTGATCTTCTACTATATTAATTA
This sequence comes from Aporrectodea caliginosa, assembly GCA_020284085.1. Lineage (NCBI taxonomy): Eukaryota > Metazoa > Annelida > Clitellata > Crassiclitellata > Lumbricidae > Aporrectodea > Aporrectodea caliginosa. The sequence continues at coordinate 399,063 of JACEVL010000604.1, read as the reverse complement.
TATGTTCTGACCCGAAACCAAACTTTAGCCAGATATTAAATGTTTTGAAAAACATTATTTACTTTTGATATGAGGTGCTTTTCTTCTATTACAAAATGCTGGATTAATTTCAAATTGGTTATGGATACTATGGGATATTGTGAGTAAATATGAATAAATAATTAAGCTTAGGAAAGCCTTAAATATACAGAAATCCAAAAAATTGTTTTAAAGTTAAAATTATTATTTACTCCTCAGCTCCAGTTTGCTCCAATTTATATATTTATTATTTAATTATTTATTTATAAAACTAGTCATCAGAGAATAAGGTATCCAACAATCCATGGCAGATAACACTCATCACATATCACAGTAATCTAAAAGTGTCTAACTTTCATCCAGCTCCTGAAAACAATGAAAAGTTAATTTTTACGGCTTCTATGACGCATAATTTTATATGCAAAATTTAAGTTGTCATGTGGCACCCCTAAATAATGGAATGTTTTAAAAATATTTTGCACATGAGTTTCTACTACCAATACAAACAGAGCTGGGGGATGTCCCTGGCAGTATAAAAAATACTATTTTAACTGCCACCCTACAGTGCATACCGCAGTCTGTCAAGGCTCAAGGCTACCGTTGCCAATGGAGACCAAGACATCATCGATGAACTTACAATTTTTGCTATGCCTGAGGCTGCTGGGCGAACATCTAAGGGATCGGATGACATACCTCCATGGCTCTTGAGCAGAGTTGCATCCACATTGATCGAGCCAATCACCACCTTATTCAATCTAGCAATAAGAAATTCCTATGTTCCTCCACAATGTAAAATGAGTACAATCACTCCAGTTCCGAAGGTGAAACGACCGACATGCGAGGCCGACGTCGTATGTCGGATGGTCAACGAAGCCGTCGACAAATACTCCATGAAGGATCCCACGCCGACGTGGCTGCTCAAGTCCTGCATCGATCTGCTCGCTCCATATATCGCGTGAGTTTTTCAACTCATCGCTGTCCTCCGGCGCCTTTCCGACGTGTTATAAGGACGCGTACGTCACTCCTCGCCTGAAGAAGCCGACGCTTTCCCCTGCGAACTATCCAGCTACCGACCGATCTCCAACCTCTCATTCCTGTCGAAGCTACTCGAGCGCATCGTTAACGTCCAGCTAGCCAAGTACCTGTCGTCGGCCGGCCTTCTGCCGGTCCATCAGTCGGCCTACCGGAAGTATCATTCAACCGAGACCGCTCTCCTGAAGGTGGTAAAGGACCTCAAGGAGGCGATCGACGCGGGCAATCACGCTCTGCTTGGTCTGCTCTACCTCTCGGACGCCTTCGACATGGTAGACCACGATGTTCTGGTCGAGCGCTTGTCGAGGACGTACGGGATCCGTTTCGCCGCGCTGGAGTGGCTTCGCTCCTATCTCTGCAATTGCCGACAGACGGTCCTCTCCGATGGGGTTCTTTCAACCGTCCGTTATCTCTTCTGCGGCGTCCCTCAGGGCTCTATGCTTGGGCCGCTGCTGTTCCTGCTCTACACTGCCAACGTGGGTGAGCTTGCTTCCAGTCTCGGCCTGTCATCACACTTTAATGCCGACGACTCTCAGCTCTTCGGCGATAAAGTCTGATCATAAAGCCATTGTTGCAACAAACCTATCAACATGCAGTCTCAATAAGAAGTCAAGGAAGGCAGTTTTCCGTCGAAGATCACCCAATCAGCATGCAGTTCTCCTCGGTGAATTACAGAAGGCAGATTTCACTGCTATTATGACGTCAAATGAACCCCAAGATGGATGGGATCTATTCTACAAAGATGCTTTGGAGCGACTTGACAGAATCTATCCACTCAGGACAATTACCATGACTTCTGCTGACCCTCACTTCCTTACTCCAGAAGCTAAATACCTGTTACGTATGAAGAATAGGAAGATGAGAAGGGGTAAACTTGAAGAAGCATCAGCTCTTGCCAAAAGGGTTGGTAAACTTATAGAGAGAACAACAAAAGAGCATCTTAAAGGTCTTGATAACCTGACTGACACTGCAGACTTATGGCGCCATGTCAGGGAAATCACAAAGGGTAGGCAACCTACACATCATGATAATGTACTCAGTGCCGATGAACTTAATGCACACTATGCCTCTACAGTCTACATCCACTGACCTTGGATATACTAAACCGAATGTGCGGCTTACTGCATCTGACAATGTACCATTCATTTCAGATATGCGTATGTTCCAGATCCTTGACAGGCTACATCATACAGCTGATGGATCGGATCGTCTGCCAGCGTGGTTACTGAGGTTGGCGGCTCCAGTTTACTCTGAAATCTTGACCCATTTAATCAACCAGTCGATAAATACCTCTCTAGTTCCTAATCAGTGGAAGCAAGCAATTATTCATCCTGTGGCTAAAGTTCCATCACCTAGCGCACCTGTTGACTTCCGGCCTATCTCTGTAACTCCTGTAATATCTAGAGTGGTGGAAAAAGAACTTGTTCGTCAGTACCTGTATCCTCAACTAGAAACGTTACCAATGAAAGAACTTCTGAATGACCAGTACGCGTTTCGCCCTACTGGATCTACAACTGCGGCCTTGATCTCGATTATACATCATATCACTACCCTTCTCAGGACCAATGAGTACGTTACCCTGATATCACTGGACTTCACCGGAAATTAGTACCAATAATCTGAGTGTCTTTGTCAAAATGTACCATATAACACTAAATTCCATCTTTTGAACCTTCCTGTTAACATTAGTTTTATATTTTGATTCTATCTTTATTATTCTTTTGAATTATCTGTAATCAGTTGCGGTGTGTCAGCTGTTTTTTGTGTGCCAATAAACGAATATAATAATAATAATAATAATAATAATAATAACACTGATCAACAAGCATTTTGCTGCTGGGATTCTAACACCTGTTCCTAACTAAATTTAATATGCTGATTCCAAATCCGGAAACCGTTTTTGTCTATCACGTCCAGTTTTTAAGTTATAAAGTTTTTCGGATTCTTTCAGTTTTATACGCCTACAGTAACACTGGGCAACAACAAAAAAATTTTTTTTGCTACTCAGAACTTTAGTGCTGTTCTTGGCTAAATTTTGGGCGCTGATTTCAAAATTATGAAATCGAAATTTGTCTAGCACGTCAGGTTTTTTAGGTACGCATAAGTGAGGTTCTACACAATTGCGGATTCTCAAGTTCTCAACTCATAGGCCTACTATCAGTGAAAACACAGAATAAAAATGTATGAGGCATTTGCTTTTGTGCTTGCTCTCAACTAAATGTTGGATGCTGATTTCAAATATGAAATTGAAATTTGGCTAGCACGTCAGGTTTTTAGGTACGCATCGCATAGTTCATACTGCAAATGTACCGTATTAATTTGCGGTTATGTAGAACCTCACTGTTGCGTACCTAAAAAACCTGACATGCTAGCTAAATTTTGATTTCATATTTGAAATCAGCATCCAAACTTTAGCTAGGAACAAGCACAAAATCCAATTCTTCATACATTTTTAATATACTTTTCATTTGCTGATAGTTGGAGTTGAGAATTCGCAATTCCGTGGAACCTCACCGATGGTTACCTGAAAAACCTGACGTGATAGCCAAATTTCAATTTCATATTTGAAATCAGCACCCTAAATTGAGCTAAGAACAAGCGCAAAAGCAATGTCCGATACATTTTTAATACTTTACTTTCTCTGATAGTATGAGTTGAGAGTTCGCAATTGTGTAGAACCTCACCTCTGCGTACCTAAAAAACCTGACGTGATAGCCAAATTTCGATTTCATATTTGAAATCAGCGCCCCAAATTTAGCTAAGAACAGTTCTAAAGTTCTGAGAAGCAAACAAAAATATTATTTTGTTGGTCAGTGTAATAATAATAATAATAATAATAATAATAATAATAATAATAATAATCTATGTATACACGTGGGGACCTCCATCGACAGTCGAACAGCAGCGGCGACGAATGGAGCTTGGTATTGGGCGGATCGCTGAATGGATGCGGTCCAATAGACTGCAACTCAACCCTGAGACGACGGAATTTCTGTGGTGCGCGGCTAGCAGACGATGCTCTCTTCTCGACACCGACGCGCTGAATGTCTGCGGAGCCCCGATACGGGCCTCGACCTCTGTGCGTGATCTCGGCGTCCTGCTGGAGTATGATCTGTCCATGAGGCGCCATGTCGCGTGGACCGTCGACTCTTGCTTTCGCCAGCTCCGTCTCATTAGGAGCTGCTTCAAGTCCTTACCTTTTGAGGCTGCGAGAGCGGCCGTGACGCCATCGTCGCTTCCAAAGTGGACCGCTGTAACAGCCTGCTGGCCGGCGCGCCTGCGTGTCTCTTGGACTGACTCCAGTCGGCTCTCAATGCCGGGGCGAGGCTTATCTGCAATGGTATCCGGACAATTCCCTCTGGACAATTCCCCGAACAGTAAGTAGGTAACTCAACCATTGTCAATGATAACTGCGTTAATCCAACTTCTATTGAAGCAAAGACCTTCTTTCATCAATCCAATTTTTATTTAAGCAAAAATATTATTTCATCAATTGAATTTATACTTAAATACAGAATTTTCTTCATAAATCCAGCTTCTATTTCAGAATAGAATTTCTTTCGTCAATCCAACCTCTTTTTAACCATAGAATTTGTTTCTTCAATCCAGCTTCTATTTAAGGAAAATAATTTCTTTCATCAATCCAACTTCTACTGAAGTAGAGAATTATTTTCATCAGTCCAACTTTGGGGGGAACGTCCGGGGGAATTGTCCGGGGGGGAATGTCCTAGACCCATCTGCAATAGGAGGAAGTACGACCACGTCACGCCCCTGCTCCGCGATGTTCTCCATTGGCTGCCAGTTCCGTCCACATCGAGTTCAAGCTCTGTCTGCTTGTCTTTAAATCACTTCACGGAGCTGCACCCGAGTACCTGCGCGATTGCTGCACCGGGACTCATTCCTCCGCGTCCTGGATCCGGCTCCGATCGCTTGCGAATATCGATCTCCGTGTCCAGAGGATGAGGACGCGCTTCGGCTATCGTGCTATCTCGGCCGCCGGTCCTCGATGCTGGAACAGACTTCCTCCTGCTATTCGATTGGCCGACTCAGTGGACTCTTTTAAATCCATGCTAAAATCACATTTGTTTGCTAGGGCTTATCCCGACTGTTGTTAGCTGTTTTATAAGGCGCCCTTTTAACGGCATGGCCGTGTTACGGCGCCATATAAATTGTCGTAATGATTATTATTTTTTTTGCCCTGAGGTACTTCATTCCCAGGGACTTAGAAATTATTAAAGTAATGTGTTTCTTGAACGGCTATACCTCATCCATATCGGGTGTGGGTTTAATAAATGAGCCACTAAATGCTACGGCATTGAAGCGATTATTATTTTTTCTTCTTCTTTTTAACATCTGGAACGGTTACGTCTCCTCCAAATCGGGCATAACAAAAGTGCCCCGGAACGCGACAGAGTTGAAGCGCTGGATAATTATTGAAAGCCGAGCTAGCCTCTCGGTTGTCTCCGGATACGCGAGTCAGGTTATGCCCCAGGTCAGATATGAAAGTTAGACCACTGTTGTTTATGGGCCCCAGGGTTTCAAAGGCCAGGGGAATGAATTTGTATGAGTCTAGCAGTGTGCTGTATTTTGTGTTCTTTCGTGCTGCTGCTATTTCGGCTGCCGCGCCTGCCGTTACTGCTGTTGATGGTAAGTATGAGGCAGCCAGGGTGTCAATGACGGTGGCATCCCATATGAGGCTGCGTCCGGCCTGCCAGGGAATCAAAGTAAGGCCATCTGGCCTCTTGCCGTCTGCTCGGAGTAAGCCCGGCGGTTCCTTGATAGCTGGGAAACCTGCCTTCGATAGACCGCGGCAGATCAGGTCATTGATGACGCTGTGTCGGGCTATGCGTCCGAAGCCTAAGCTGCACGATAAACCGTGAGAGCCCCTTGTGGTGACCAGGGTGCCACACGCGCAGGTATGAGGTTCGCAGAGGGCAATTCCGAGACGCAGACCGACGGCTACTCTCGTGGCCTCATCATCCAGTCTGAGGCCACATGATGTAATTGGTAGGGCATGTAGCCAGTCGCCTGCATGCGGGGCAGATACAACCTTTATCCGAGCTTGATCGTATGCATCGGGGAGTGAATTGCTCAGCTCCATTGCCACCCCGTTGAGCAAGGGTTTATCCCACTGGGCTTGTATGTGATTTGGAAAGTTGTCGAGGTTAGTGACCCCTGTTTGTGTTTGCCACTGGGTTAGCATGACCCCGTATTGTGCGTCTGTTGGGATGTGCGCTCCCATCAGAATGGAGGATTGGAGGGGGAGGGTGCCCGCGGCTGAAGCCAAGAAGGCGGGAAGTGCCAGCGATGACACCCTATGGATTCCAAGTCCACCCATTTTAATGGGGAGCGTTGCCTGCGTCCACTGTAGCTCGGTGATGGCAACATTTAGGATCAACTCGAGGCCCTTGTGTAAGAGAGAATCGTATACCGCTAGGCTGGGGTGGTTGGCGCAAAGAGAGCAGCGCAAAGTGTGTAGCAGTTTAGGTGACCCCAAGGAGCTTCTCAGAATCATGAGGGCATCCTGTCTGGCAATCAGTGTGAGTCTATTCAGAGTCCGATCAAGTTCAGAAATGCGGAAGTCTAGCGAGGCTTGAAGGGCGTCAGAGGTCGACAACGGGGCGCCCAGTAGAGTAGCAGAGGCTGAGTTGATGTATGTGAACTGCCTTAGTGAGCTATAATTGCTGCCTAAGTTCTCGTATGCAATCAGCTCACACTTTGCACGATTGAGGTTCAGGCCCAGGGCTGAGCAGCACTGCTCGACTGTCTCCACATCTGAGGCGACCGTCGCAGCCCCCCCACCCAAGGTGAGGTCATCAAGATAGCCAAATGTAAGGGGTGAGAGTAGCTTCAGAAGGACTGGTTGCAGCGGCAGGCAAAAAAGCAGTGGTCCCAAGGGGTCGCCCTGCTGAGGTCCGACTTGAGACAGCACGGTGAAGTTACCAATTTGAGGGTAGTGGCCTCTGCATAGGCTAATTGGCAGAAAGGTGCCAGTTCTGGTAAAATTTCACTGACTAATGACAGCATGCAATCCCGGTACAGGCTGTTGAAGGCGTTGAACAGGTCCAGCTTGACCAGGATGGATCCTGCTCCATGTTGTCCATGAAGCATCGGGTTGCATGAACCGCAGCTTCGCAGCCGCCAGGTGTCCCCACCCCAATTTGCTTAGGGGTTAGGTAGGTCGTCACTCGGGGGACGGCATAGGCGTTAGCGCATTTGGAGGCAAGCCTGCGCCAATAATATCCTATGACAATAGGACGTAGTCCGCCCATCTTCTTGCGAAGCGCAAAGAGGGTGCCCCCCAAAAGGACTGAGCGCATCTCTGGTGGACAGGTGCCTGCCAAGAGGAGATTAACCAGTGCTGTGATGGCAGCGACCAGCTCAGGGCCCGCGTCCGAGCAACCTGCAAGCTCCGTTATGTTCTGGGGTCTGAGGCCGTCCGGTCCTCCCGAGGAACCCGCGGGAAAGGTGCGTATGAGCTTGCACACTTCAGATTCCGTTTTCTGAAAAGGTTCCTCCGATGGTAGAGGGGGAATGGGGGGACGATCAGGGGGAGGAGCTGGGTGTTTCAAGCTTAGCTCAGCTAACGTTTCCGCACAAATCGGGGTTGGAGTTTCGCTGGAGCACAGAATTCTTGCCGCTGCCCTGATATTCCCATCCTCGAGCTTGGCCGCAACCGCCGCAGCAACTGTCCGCTCGTTGTTTTGCATCCTCCCAGATCTTTCGATGTCTTCTGTCACGTGCTTGTTTCAGGTATCTTGAACCATTTCTTTAGTGTATAAGAGCTGTTTTTCAAAGCCAGCCGCTGAATTATTTGGGAGATAACAAACTTTACAAGAACTTCTTCAGGATATTTGAGGTGCCTACTCATTTTGGAAGCGTTCTAACCCTTCGGAACTTGGAACGATTCAATCAGTTTCGCGTCCTTTGCAAACTGCCAAGCATAGAACGAGAATGCGCATATTACGAATATTAAGATTTTTATAAATTTACGAATATTGACGAATATTAAAACTGGCCAACGAATATTAAGAATATTAATCTTTTTAGTTCTTTAAAACTCCGCCTCAGGTTCCTGCTATGGAACCTGTGCCGGTCCCAAGCCCGGGTAAAGGAGGAGGGTTCCGCGGAGGGTTTGCAGCCCTCCCGGGTAAAACAAATTACCGCAACAGAAACGACACAGATTAGGCTGTGTCGCCCGATGCGCTGACAGCGCGAGGAAGGACTAAGGTCTAAGGTAAGTTCTTTTTAATTCCTAATTATTCAAAATCCAGGATTACTTTTTTTTAAATCATTGCCAAAAATATGCATAAGAACAGTCACATATTACAGTTACTCAGCCAAGTACAGACCTATATGGTGGGTAAAATCATATTTGATTATATTGAGCGGCATAGCTACATGTAGGTATTTGGCGCAAATACCAGCATTTTGAAACTAATGTAGGCCAACGACTATGACTCAGGTTCCATCCCCTATCCGTCCAAGATTCCTCCACTGAGTTGAAGGATCTTGCTACATGTATCCGTCAGCCGACCGGGCAAGCTCAATTAACGGCTTAACGCGTCATTGATATGCTGGCGTAAACAACATATATCTTCAAATAATATAGAATTACTGGTGGAGGGATTTCAGATTAAGAGAGAGAGAAGAAAGAGAGAGAGAGACAGACAGACAGACAGACAGACAGACAGACAGACAGACAGACAGACAGACAGACAGACAGACAGACAGAGACAGAAAGAGAGGGGGCGGCAAGATTTGGGTAGTTGGGTAGGAACTGGGAAGCCTAAGCTTCTAAGTAGCTGAGCACTAAGTATAGCGCCGCAAAACCACCGAACATGTTCTTAGTTAGTAGTCTTAAACAAAGCAAAAACAGTGACGTCATCAACGAGAATTTACGAATATTTACGAATATTAAAAACCTAATATTCACGAATATTTACGAATATTAAAGCCTGAAGTCACGAATTCTCGTTCTATGCTGCCAAGTTATCTATCAACTCAGTAAATATGTCGAAGAAAGTTTCCAAAATCTAGTAAATTACGGAGATTGTGCTGGATGATCGGGTGACGAGCGCTCTCATTACTAAACTCACGCCTCTTCTCACCCCGCTCATGGAGGCAATAGTTCAACAAATGGCCTCTGAAATTACTAAAGATGTGACTTCCGCTTCTCACAAAAAACCTTGACTCAATCTGTCAAGAAAATTTCAACAAAACCAACACTCAACTGACTATGACGAATGATAAAGTAAAACAATTGGAAGAACACAACGTCATACTCACAAGAAAATTGGACGAGATGGAAAGACATTCTAAGCTATCCAACCTTATAATACATGGAATCCCTCCAACGAATGCATCTACCCTAAATGATGAAGTCGTGGAACCTCAGACGAACTGGAAACCCCAGGGGGAAACTGACCTCTCACTCACGAATGCGGTAATCCAACTCTGCCAGAGCAGGCTCAAGCTCTCAGTGACCCAGCAGGATATCTCTACCACTCACCGGCTACCTAAATCGGCTAATAATCTGGATGGACCAATCATTGTAAACTTCACCTCCAGACGGGTGCGCAATGACGTACTTAATGCTAGGAAAATTCTCCGTACTACCACCCACCATGGACAGCAATTTGATAGAATCTACATCAACGAGCATCTCACCAGAGCAAATGCCCTCCTATATGCTGCTGCGAGAAAACTTGTGAGAGACAAGACCTTGGCATCGGCTTGGACCTACGGAGGGATCATCTTCGTGAAAAAATCCAACGAACCTGACGCATTGAGGATCAAGATACAATCTACTGAGGATCTTGAACAGATCACCACTGCCACTACGTCGACCTGAGGAGAGGTCACTGCCTCTGTCTCTACTCTCTTCCATGTACTGTAGGAGATGTTACCGTGGACTGGCCACTTCAGTTATAAATGAACTGAAATCAATGATGATTTGTCCTCCCTCACCTAACCTTCAAATACAAGACATGAACTTACCGGGGTAACTTGATACTGTTCAAATTAGCTTCACTAAAGCTTCCGTCATCAATGAATCGTTGCATCTCACGTAGTTACCTAATTCGACCTACTCCTAAAGATAATTTAATCATTGGTTTCTAGGAATGAACTTGATGATAGACGATTTGGCTAATCTCTGGGTCTTGATGAATCGTTGCTATCAGTTGAAGCCTGCTGAGTGTCTGAAATTACTGGCTGATAGGCTAAGTCTCTAGGAATCGCTTTGGTCATTTTGACCTACGGTTGTATACCTTAGACCTTAGTCCTTCCACGCGCTTGCAGCGCATCGGGCGACACAGTCCCTCCATCCCACTCTGTCCTTCGCATTCCCCTCGGCCTCCTCCCACGTCATTCCGCCGCCGTCCAGATCCTGTATGACCGTGTTTCGCCAGGTCTTTCTCGGCCTTCCACGTTTTCTTTTCCATCCCATCGGTGTCCATTCTAGTGCCTGTTTTCAGAATCTTTCATTGTCCTATCTGTGTATGTTACCCAGTCATCGCAGGCGTGATGTCTTCACCATATCCTCCAGTTTCTCCATAGATGTTCTCTTTCTTATATCTTCGTTCTTTATTTTATCTCTCCAAGTGACCCCTACTATCCTTCTTTGCCACCTATGATGAGCCGCTTCTAATTTCTTTAAATTAGTTTTGGTCATAGGCCATGTCTCCGATCCATACATCACTGTTGTCAGGACCAAGGCTCGGTATAATCTTGTCTTTGTTAATAGGCTTAGTCCTTTATTTCTCCATATGCTGTTCAATCTTCCAAACGTGGCATTGGCCTTGCCTAGCCTAATTCTGATCTCTTTGTCGCAGCTGCCGTTGTTAGCAATCACACTTCCCAGGTAATAATAATAATAATATTTATTCTTTAATTAAGCGCCTGACAAACGCACTGCGCTGTACATTTACATGTTATGCAATTGAAACAATCTTAACTAGTTAACTACTAACAGAACAGACAGCTTGCAATACAACGGCGCTAATAGCAGCCTACAAAGCATATCCGCCCAACGGGGGCTCGAACTCGGTACCTCTTGCTCTCTTGGCCAGATGTTATCCAAAGCGCCACGGGCCCCCCCAAAAGTAGCAAAAGTAGCAAAAGTCCTCCACCTCCTTCAACACCTCTTCTCCAACGGTGACATCCTCTCTCGACTCCCATACTCCTATCTTCATGAGCTTTGTTTTTGTAGTGTTTATTTGTAATCCAACCAATCCCGCCTCTTTCTCCATTCTGCCCGTGAGTTCATTCATTCCTTCCCATGAATCCTCCTATAGCGCTATATCGTCCGCAAAATCCAGGTCTGCCAACCTCTCGTTTCCTTTGTTCGTTAATATCAGTCAACCTAAAAATCCGGACATTTTAATCGGTGTCATCTACAGACCTCCTGGCCATAATCTGGAACTGTTTAACACTGAACTCGACTCACTTATGGATCACCTCACGTCTAGAACCTTTAAAAAACGTATCTTAATCACAGGTGATTTTAATATCGACTTACTATCTACAGCTAACCATGCACCTACTAACGACTTTTTCGAATCTATTACAGCTCACTACTTCCTTCCTTTAATCTTACAACCGACTAGAATTACTCCTTCCTCAAGCACATTAATTGATAACATATTCACCAACTCTGTCAGTGACATTATTGAATCTGCTATTCTAATGGCTGATATCTCTGACCATCTTCCAATCATAACCTGGATCCATAATTCTTCTTCTTTGTTTCTCCTCCGTCAGGCCAAGGCCAACGATGAGTCCTCAACTTGTCGTCTCCAGAGTTCTCTGTCCTGGATTTTTTCCTTTGCTTCTGCAATGTTCATCTTCATTGTCTCCAGATCCTCTCGTATATTATCCATCCATGTCTTTTGTTGTCTTCCTCTGCTCCTAGTTCCCTCCACATATCCGTGTAAAACCATCGATGGTAATCTATCATTGCCCATTCTCATCACATGTCCCAGCCACTTTAGCCTTTTCTTCCTTATTCTATCGACAACTGTATCTGTCTGTCCTAGCTCTCTTCTAGTCACCTCATTTCTAATCCTATCTCTTCTGCTCCTGCCTTTTATTCTTCTCAGCCAGCTCATTTCCGTCGTCAAGAGTCTCCTCTCATCCTCCCTCCTCAGGCACAGGCATTCTGAGCCATATAGTAGTACCGGTATGACGAAGGTTTCGTATAACTTCAACTTTGTTCTCGTTGATATGCTTTTATCTTTCCAGATCTTATTTAGTTTACCGAACATTGCACACGTTAGAGTACTTCTCCGTTTGATGTCTTTTATGCATCTGGCATCTTCTGTAATAAGCCCTCCTAGATATGCAAACTCGGTTACTTGCTCCAGCTCCTCTCCTCCCAATCTGATGTCCAGTGCCTCCTGTCCTTTCCCCACTGTCATTGTTTTGGTCTTTTGGGCGTTGATCCTGAGCCCTAGTCTTTTGCTACTGGAATCCACTTTGTTGGTCAGCTCCTGTAGCTGTACTTTGCTCTCCGCCACAAGGTCTATATCATCCGCGAATCTAAGATTATTGAGTCTTCTGCCTCTTATAATTATTCCTTCCTCAGCATTATTCAGCGCCAAATTCATTACTGCTTCCAGTATCAGATTGAAGAGATCTGACGCACAAAGAACATGATCGACTTCGTACTGGTGGGAAATAGGTGGAAAAATGGAGTGACAATGTGTAGAACTTTCTCCAGACCAGATGTCAACTCAGATCATAAACTAGTTTTGGCTGGATTCAGAATTAGGCTGAAGACAGTACAGAAGGAAATGAACAACAGGAGATTTGACATTGAAAGACTGAAAGTGGAAGAAGTGAGACAAAAATACAGCTACATGCTGGACAACAGATGGAGACAAACGAAGGTAGATAAGCTGCAAACGGTAGAGAGCACCTGGAAAGAAATGAGAGCGATTTATACAGAAACAGCAGAGAAGACAATAGGATACAAAAGAAGCCAACCAAGAAAACCGTGGATCTCCAGAGAAGTTTTAGAATTGAGCGAAAAACGAAGAGACATGAGACCAACAAGAACAATTAGCGAAGAAAACAAGAAAATATACAACAAGATCACCAAAGAAATCAAGAGGAAGGCTAAAGAGTGCAAAGAGAAGTGGATGGAGGAAAAATGTTAGTAGGGTGGTCCCATCCATAATGACTAATTTTTATGTTGTTTCTTTTTTATCCTCCAACCCACCATTTGGTGATATGACTTATAGAGACTCTTTAACCAAAATATTTTCAATATATAAAAGTATTTAGGACTTGCCCAAACCAGTTGTAGTTACGATAATTGAGCATGTTCCAGAAATTTCAGTTTCGTACTTTTAAATCATGGACTATATTGTTACTAGAAATTCTCCAGCTGTGCCACTGCAAACACAAGGTCATGCTTATTTTTCACTTGTGTTTTGTAGAACAATAGGTTAGACTTTACTGTGTAGCTTACATCGACTCCGTTGGATTATCTGTGGAAGAACTGTAGACAACTGTAGGATTATCTGATTACTGAAGAAAAGAGTCTTGAACAGTCTCTTAAGCCAGCCCTGAGGCAGCCATGGATATATGAAGTGTCAACAACTTCATTTTCCTTAGCCTTGGCATATGAGGACGGGTGTCCACTGTCCAGTCCTCTCCCTCGTCCTCCCATCTTTCCACCAACAATATACGGTCAGTGTGCTCATCGTAGCTGAGTTGACCAGAGGTTCAGATGGAACAAAAATCTTGAAACAAATATCTGCCCTGGCAGGGCTTTGAACCCGACCATTCAATTGACAGTCCACTGAGTCCAGCACGCTAACCACTACACTGTCAAGCACTTGTATATGTAATAGTGTGGTCCAAACTTACATGGGAAAAATATTTTTTCAAAATATGCTGCTCCACAAGGCTGCCCCTGTTACACTTGACTAGAAGACTCTGTGTTGAAAACATTGAAGAGATCTGAGCATGTTTAGAGGTCGCTAGGTTTTGACACTTTTTGTAGACATTGCAAATATTGTGCATCTGTGCGCGTTAATAGCTGCATCATGAATTAACATTAGCACCCATGAACATCAAACACCATCTTTCTAAATCATGATCAATATGCCAACTGTATTTAAGTAAATAAAAGAATAATAAGCTTATTTACAAATAAAACACTTGTGTCAAGTTCTTTCTAATAGATAAACGGTTGTTGGCTTATAACTAATTTTTAAATTTTGCGTGACAACTTTTCATTACAATTCGTTTCATATACAATTGTATTGTTCAATATTGCTCTATATGCTGCTAATTTAGCATGAATAGAGTATTTTTTTAATCTGTGAAGCCAGCCTTGAATATGAAATAGGCTTACAGCACATGTTTTTTCACTTTCTGCAATAATAAGCTCAAAGCTCATACGTGACAAAACGGCAGCTATGGTGGAACTGGCATCAACCAGGAGTTCCCCGCAATGTTGGCTGTTAGGGATGACTGACAAACACATTCTTGGTCTCGACTCCCCAAAAAGTGGGCAATCCTGAGGAATATCATGTTGCATTACCAGAATAGACTAACAGTTGGTGAGGCCACGAAAGCAACAATAGTCGCTGCGTTGGTAATTCGGGAGATAGCTAGAATCCCACACAGCGTGCTGATTCGGGTGTTTGCAAGCACTGGAAGTTGTATGAGCCAAGATTTCTGCTGATTCAAGTAGTTACAGTTTGAGGTCGATTTAAATTAACTCTTTCAGTCGTTATCTCCGATATTTCTTCTATAGCCACGCTAGGGTGCTCCAGAAAATTAAAAGTTGAAAATTCATTGCTCCCCGGGCATTTTCCCATGAGTCTCATACAGATGAGTCTAAAAATCCAAATTTTAGTCTTTTACATTAAGGCTAAGCCTTGCCCCCAGCATGATGAAGTTTTAACAATATTCGCAATTTTTCAGTTGAAAACACAAATTACCGGTATTTAAGTATATATGAAAAAACTAATATGTTTAATATTTATTGGCCAGAACATGAAATGTTGCAAGTACAAATACAAGTACTGAGGTCTTCAGTACCTGTACAAATACTTAAGTATCAAGTACAAGTACGAGTACAAGTACACATGGCTACTGCAAGAACTAGGATTTACTTCCTTGACAAATCAATGGTGTATTGCCACATGCACTCTTTTATAAGTTTGCTCTTTTTGAGAAATATAATGAATGTGAGCATCTTGTCACTCAGATTCGATCGAAACTGTTTTAACATTAAAACACACTTTCAACCGGAGCGCTAGATGCAGGCACACTCACAACTCTAAACAATGGCTTGTCAAGAACAGTTTTTCTGCATTCAAAACGTCCAAACAATCAATTTCATCAAAGTCATCATGGCCTCTGATATTCAACCAGATTGTCACTTGTGATGATAAGGTGCTCGGTTTCACAGAAGATCGTGTACAGTAGTGACCAAATAGCTTAGACTTTTTGATGCATGAGGTCTGCAGTTTCGGTTGCTGCAACCGTATCTGTAATTATCGTGCCAAAATGAGACGCTTGTGTAGCACCTGCTCCACCACTGCCAAAGAAACTTGATGTGGTCCCCAACAAAGCATGTGTCTCATTCACATAAGACATAATCATATCTGCACAAATTAAACACACTAGCTGTAGGCAGTCTTTGACTATTGGAGCAACACAAAGAAAATGCCTTAATTAGCATTTTACGTAAAACAGAAAAGTGATTCGCAAATGACTACCTAAGTGGCTAACTAAGCGCGTTTTTATACAGATGACAATGTTTCCTTAACAGAGCTATATGCACCATCTCGCACACGCAGCGGAAGACTTTTTCGAGAGGAACATAGAACACAGAGGAACATAGAATACTCACAATTTTCACAACTGAGCCCCATTCACACATGAATTCCATGTATAAGCCATAGGTTCAGGGGTTTATTGCTAGAAGTCCTATAATACAATTCATAAAATGCATTATTTCGGTGAATGAGCTGCTTTCCCTATCGCGGCTTTCGAATGGTGCTGAGAAAGTTCATTACATTTACATTACTCGATAGAGTTCAAATGATTTGTTAGTCACTGCTCACCTCTCCGTATGGAGTCTTTGCAAGTGTTTAACAAAGTTTGCTGTTGTGCCAGTTGTTTTCTGTAATGATAGTTTTCTCACTACAAAACTTGCACTTAGCAGAAGTAGCATTTCCATTGAGATTGATATTATCATAACCAAATTTAACCGCTCTAGGAATATTAGTATTTTTATTGTTAGCATTATCACCGTCCGTGGCCGCTATTTTAGCAAGACAACCGGAAGAAATTCTTATCAAGATGTGGTCCATACAGAACTGCCAAAATATCCAATATCAAGAATATAAGAATTAATGACTTAAAGGAAAGACAAAGCTTACTGGTAAAGTATCCGAGTGCTTGTAGATATGTCATTTGTGTCCAAGTACTTAGGTCTCAAGTACGAGTATACATACTTAGGTCTCCAGTGCAAGTTCAAGTACTTAAAGACTGTACTCAAGTTGCACTTAAGTACAAGTACAAGAATCAATACTACACCTCTGCATACAATAGTTCACAAAAGAAGTTAATAATCATGAAAATAATTACGTTTTTCCTCCATGATATTGCCGATTTTAAAGCAAATTCGCATATTTTCACATATTCTAACAATTTTGTGCCGAAGGCAAGGCTTAACCTTTTTCAATTGGTCTGAAAATTGGTACAGTTGAACAAAGTGATCAATGGAATGGGAAAATCGCCGGGGAGCAGTACTTTTTGGAACTTTTGGGAAATACGTTATAGTTTGGAGAACCCTAAGCCACGTGCTTTCTTTGATGAGTGTGTCACTGAAGACATTGAAGCTGCTCTGGTAATACAATCTGACTTATCCACCTTATCCGCTATCCATGTAGCGACTGGACAGGAAATCCTTCGACCACCAGACTCCACTGGAAGCGTATGTCACAAGGAGATCTTTAAAACTGCTTGATCTTCTTACCATCCAGGGTCAAGAACAACACACAGCCTTCCTATCAAAGGCTTCTACTCCCTGACCACTGGACCATACTTTCCAGTCGATGAAGGCAAATGTCAAACTGTTGATGGTCGTCAATGATTGCGCAGAATGTGGAGTGGCTCTGATCCATTCCTATAATGATGTAATAAGGATGAGTCACGGAAACAATACTTGCTGCAACTTGTCTCTAGTCACCGGACAATGATTTATGTTCCAGTAAAGGCAAACTGAAATGATAGAGGGCTGCGGGTTTTCAAGCACTTCAATGACGGGAATTATGCAGACTGGATAACTTCTTTAATTATCTAAACTATATTTAATTACAAACTTAATGCAACCTGACTAAGCAGTAGCACTGCAGCATATATTTCTAATTGGGGCTGTTTATTGTTCAAAATAAAAACTGACTTGAAAAGAAATTATAACTGATTTGAAAAAAATCAAAATTATACATGTTTTTTGACAAGTTCATACTATATATCAAAAAGTCGAAAAACATAGCGACCTCTAAATATAATCCAATCTTTCCAAAATTTTGCACAGAGACTCATGTTTTCATGTGTAACAAGAGCAGCCTTGTGGAGCAATGCATTTCCAACTTTTAATTTTTTGGACCACACTAATATGTAATAAATTAATTAACTGCTTGGAAATGAAGGGAAGTTCAGACGGCAAGAGAGATGATTGGCTGCGAGTTGAGTGCATGGTGGCAGTTGTAGTTGGTCGACTGGTGACAGCGGTATAGTTGGTTGATTGGTGGCAATTGTATTTGGTTGAATGGTGGTAGTGGTATAGCTGTTTGAGTTGTGGCAGTTGTTGCCTTACCTTATACTAACTTTACCTGGCATTACCTCGCTTACTAACCTTACCTTAATTAATCCTAATAGTTATCTCGAAATTTCTGAAGCGTTTCTTACAAGATAAGCGCTGGGCACCAATTTTTCGTGCGCGCTTATACGGCAGAACAAAAGGCTAGTGCCATCTGCTGGTTTTACCTTACCTTACGGTGGCACGGTCCGTACACGGGGACCTTAAATGGCGTGGCGCTCAATCAGGTGGGCAGCAGTGGTCAAGGTTCTCACCCAATCAATTCTTTGAAAAATGACCATGGTCGAGTCATAAAACGGTCGCTATATAAAAACGTGTACATTTAGGCCTACATTTACCTTAATTTTCCTTACTTTGGATACCTAACCCACCTTATAGGTTCGGCCGATGGTACCGGCTGTACCCTGTTCGTATAGAGATGTTATGCATATTAAGCACGTAGCCTAAAACTTAGCTCAACTAAACAATGAAACCGAAGCTTGAGAAATTCTTGCCCCAGTACCTTTTACTAAAAGTCAGCGCCTCTGGGATCAATAAAGGATATACCTACTTACTTACTTATCAATTTGATCTAAAATGATTCAGAGTATAAATAATTTGCGTGTTTTAACTCAGCTGTAATAACAGTCTTTAGTTAGATGACATGTAGGTCTACATTGCACATGCTAATTATGATGTCGTATTTCGCGCATCCATTTTGAGTGCCTAACGTCCCTAAAATAGGACAATTGAAAAACTTGCTCTGTAGTATCTTGCGAGCAAATACGTCATATGCATCTGGAAAAAAATCGTGCTTGTGTTCTTTCTGATTTGCATTTAATGTTATCCTTTTTCAGTTCTTCCCATGTGCTTTTCACTACGAGGTTACATGTTGCACCTGATTCAATCAACATGTCTCGTAAAAGAACTCCACATAGTCATCATCTGTGTTACCTCCTATCGTGAATGCAAATTCATCTTCAACTACTCTTGGACGGAAGCCTGAGCCTACTATCGCACCGACCTTTGGTGCTGAAAACTACCTGCTCTACCTCAATGAAAAAGTCCAAGAAGTTCGCAGAGCTACTGAGGGATCGACCCAACCTACGTACACTAAAGCACGGTCATGCATGGACTCCTTTAGGAGTGTTACTGAAGCTGAAGTACGTCAAATCCTCTGTTCCTCGCCGTCGAAGAGCTGTTCGCTCGATCCTATTCCGACCTTTCTGCTTCTTGAAGTGATCGATGATCTACTGCCGTACATTGTCTCCATCTGCAATGCTTCGCTGGATGAGGCAGCACTACCGGCCAGCCAGAAGTGTGCCATTGTCAGGCCTGCCCTCAAGAAACCAGGGCTTGATCTGAACTTAACGTCTAGCTACAGACCCATCTCAAACCTAACCTTCATGTCAAAGCTGATTGAGAGAGTGGTTGCTGTTCAGCTGCTCCGATATCTTGAAGAGAATGGTCTGATGCCAAAACATCAGTCTGGCTTTCGCAAGGGACATTCCACCGAGACACTCCTTGTCCGTCTTCTATCAGACATCCATCAGGCCATGGATTCGGGCAGGGTTACACTACTGGCTCTTCTTGACGTGAGTGCTGCCTTCGATTCGGTAGATCATCAGATACTGCTTACAAGGCTTGCGGCATCATACGGGATCTCAGGTCGTGCATTGGCTTGGTTCTGCTCCTATCTTGAGGGGCGGACCATGAGGGTGGAGATGGGAGATGACAGGTCTGTCTGGGCGCCTGTTGTTTGTGGTATTCCTCAGGGCTCGGTCCTGGGGCCACTACTGTTCATTTTCTACACAGCTGACCTCTATGATGTTGTGGCGTCGCTAGGTCCTACATCTCACCAGTTTGCTGATGACCTTCAACTTTATCTGTCCTGTCGACCTGAGGATTCAGTGATGTGCGCGCAACAAATGCATTGTGCACTTGCGATGGTGCATGACTGGATGTCTGCCAATCGTCTTAGACTCAACCCGAGCAAGTCACAGTTTATATGGTTCGGTACAACACGTTCACGTTGTAGAATTGATCAAAATGCCCTTGAATCAGCATCCCTTGGTGGACAGTCCTGTGATGTGGTGAGGGATCTTGGGGTGCTTCTTGATGGTGGGCTTACGATGGCTGATCATGTGTCACATATCTCAAGAACAAGTTTCTACGAGCTCAGACAGATCCGAGTTATACGGAGGACGCTGTCGCTGAACGCCGCGGCTGTGCTAATACACTCTTTTGTTCTTACACGTCTTGACTACTGTAATGGAGTCCTCCTGGGCCTCCCTGAGTTCCGCATTCGTCAACTTCAGCTCGTTCAGAATGCAGCAGCCAGACTTCTGGCTGACCTACCGAAATATTCACACATATCCGACTACATGCGGCGTGAGCTACACTGGCTTCCAGTTGCTGATCGTGTTAAATTCAAGATCGCTACGCTGGTTTGGAAGGCTACGACTGGTACTGCTCCGGACTACATTGCTGAACTGTGCCTTCCAGTTGGCACTCAAACTGGTCGGCGGGCTCTCCGGTCTGCCTCGCGAAATGACTTGATTGTACCTTCGTTTCGAACCACCACCCGTGCTAGTCGGGACTTCTCGATTGCGGCGCCACGGATCTGGAATACTCTTCCGCCATCTGTGCGTGCCACTAATGCAGCATGTGGCTATATGGTTTTCTCTCGACTCTTAAAGACGCATTTTTTCAGCTGTTTTTTTCAGGTACCGTACGCATAGGTGAGGTTCTATACAATTGCGAACTCTCAACTATCAGCAAAACAAAGTATTAAAAATGTATGAGGAATTTGATTTTGTGTTTGTTTGTTCTTAGCTAAATTTTGGGCGCTGATTTCAAATATGAAATCGAAATTTGGCTATCATGTCTAGTTTTCAGGTAACCATTGGTGAGGTTCCACAAAATTGCGAATTCTCAACTCATACTATCAGCAAAAGGAAAATTTATTAAAAATGTATGCGGAATTTGATTTTGTGCTTGTTTGTTCTTAGATAAATGTTGGACGCTGATTTCAAATATGAAATCGAAATTTGGCTATAACGTCTAGTTTTTCAGGTAGGCTTCAGTGAAGTTCTATGCAATTGCGAATTTTCAGCTCATACTGTAGGCGAAAGCACAGTATTAAAACTGTATCAGGCATATGCTTTTGTGCTTATTCTTAGCTAAGTTTTGGACGCTGATTTCATATATGAAATCGAAATTTGGCCTGCACGTCAGGTGTTTTAGGTATGCATCAGTGAGGTTCTACAAAATTGCGAATTAATGCGGGACATTTGCAGAATGAAATATGTCACCCTAAAATGATGTTAATGCCGTTAAAAATTAAAACAAGCAAGAAAGAACATAATTATTACAAACATACTGATGAACAATTACATCTTTCTCAACTCACACTATAAGTGAAAGCAGTGTTCAAAACTGATTAAGGCTTTTGCGCTTGTAAGGCACATCCGTCTCTCGTTGCCAGAATCAACAATATTCTCTCATCATGCTATGACTTAACATCCTCTTATATCCGCTTTCCATCACCTTTATATTCTTATGGAACCTTTCCCCACGCTCATCGCTGACATCACCCAGATTGGGCAGAAAGTGTAGAAATGCCACATCAGTGACATCCTAGCACCCAACCCATCCTAGCACCCAACACAAATCATAAGCCCTCAGAATTTTCTCTACAACCTCAGCATAATTCACTGCTCCTTCAACACCTAGAAAGTTCTGGACAACCAAACAAATGCTTCAAATGTTCTGCAGCTCATGCATGAAACCATCAACATCAGCACAGAAACAAATGCCACCTTCCACTTGGTAAAAGGAAGTCAGATTGGTAAGAATATTACGAAAAACACAAATTTTTGTGTCTTTTTGTAGCAGATTCCATTGCTTGAGTCTTGTGCACACCTAACACTTCTGCTTTCCACTTTGATAATAACAAGTCTCTCACGAGTCAAATTGGTGAGACTCTTCAGCCATTTGAGGCTAATATGACTCATCCAGTTCAGCTGCAGAACACAATTATAACTTAAAAACTAGACGTGATAGACAAAAACGGTTTCCGGATTTGGATTCAGCATGCCGAATTTATTATGGTAGACATATACAACTAAGAGAATCCCAGAAACCCTATAACTTCTTTCGGATTTGGAATCAGCATGTCGAATTTAGTTAGGAACAGGCATTAGAATCCCAGTAGCAAAATTCTTGTTGCCCAGTGTTATCAAGCAAAGCTACATGTTGATCCAGAGGTCAGAACTGTTGCACAGAAGGTCAGACAAAATAATACCATTTGGGTTACAAGACAAAGTTGAAGCCAAATTAAAAGCCTGTTTCAACAGGACATCTCGCACCAGTTCAGGGACCTGCTTCTTGGGTGAGTCCTGTGGTCATTGTTTCTAAAGGAATGGTGTGCGACTCTGTGTGGACATGCGCCAGGCGAATGAAGCCATCACAAGAGAAAGGCACCCGATATCTACAATTGATGAAGTTCTTTAACAGTTGAACGAGAGCAAGGTTTTTAGCAAGATTGACCACCAAATTGGTTTTCATCAAATTGAATTGCATGAAGATTCAAGACCAATTTGCACTTTTGGAACACTCATTCGCCTCTTCCAATATAAGAGTCAATGTCAGCACCGGAATTGTATCAACACATCATACGACAAGTGTTGCACATTTCTTCTGGAGCAGTAAACATTGCAGATGACATAATCATCCGTAGCAAGGATCAACAGGCGTATGATCAGAGATTGATGATAGTACTTCAAAAGCTTGAATAGGTAGGATTGACAGTCAACGGAGATCATAGAACGAAAATTCGTGACTTCAGGCTTTAATATTCGTAAATATTCGTGAATATTAGGGTATTTTTAATATTCGTAAATATTCGTAAATATTCGTTGAGGACGTCACTGTTTCTGCTTTGTCTACAAATTTAAGACTAATAATTAAGAACATGTGCGGTGGTATTGCAGCGTTAGGGTGTGTCAATTTGGGGTGTCAAATGACTTTTTTTCGAAATTCACAAACGCCTAGTGAGGAAAGTGTGCATTTGAACATGCTGAATCCAAATATGGTTTCAGAAACAGCCTAAAATGAGTGCTAGCTACTTCGATTTACAGTTGAAATGAGCCATAATTAGTATTAATTACAGAAAATTGATTTAAACGTACAATAGAACTGAAAAAATCTGTAGCCACACGGTGTCAAAAAAGAAACTGTAATACTATCTTAGCAAATGTCATCTGTGAGGTCAAGTTAATGGAATTGTACAAAATCAACCAAAGACATCATGTCCTGCTTGCTTATGTTTTGACCCATGAGCTCACGGCTGACCAGTTGACCTTTGATGTAATGGTTCCTCCTCTCATGACTGCACACATGACCAGCAGCTTCGGTTGTCATTTTCACACACCTCTCAACAGACTGTGTGTGATGGCCAGTCGGGAACCACCATTGGGTTGGCCACAAGCGTCTTGATCTTTTCTTTTGTTAGAGAGCAAGTAAAACGGGACACAGAGACTCTAGAGCTCCAGTCAATCAGTTGCGAGACTGTAGTCGCTTCAGGGTTGATGGTTGTGTTTTCCTTGGTCTCACCCGGCTATCTCCAATCTGTGCCATCTCATCTCCTTCACCTCTGATCTTCAGTATCTTCTCCGCTACATCTCTTCTCTCCTGCTCCTCGTCACTGTATAACATTGCTTGCAGCACACACTCACTAAAGCTATACCAAGCAGACCTCTTCGCTGTTGGCATGACAATCACTTTCACCTCTTCACTCTGTTCTTTAGTCAGTTCTAGCTGGAAAAGAATATGCCACAGATATCTACTTTCTGGTTCCATGCAAACTGTAATATGCTCTTCTTTAACCAAACCTGGATACATTTTGCCATTCTCTTCTGCTTTTAACATGACCTTCGTTTCATCACGACGCCCATCAAAGAAAATGCAACTTATGCCATTCTGATGAATTTCGTCTTCAAACTTTGCATCGAGTTCCTTCATGACTCTCTCCTAAGCTCTCCTCGCCTCATTGTGATCAATCACCAAATTAGTGACAAACTGAGTAACGAGCCCGGCATCAATCCAGGCAGCAGTAGCAATCTCCGCCGTCTCTCTCAACCCAGTGTGGTGTTCTAGACTGGCCAGGACTATGTTGGTTATGTCTGTAGTATTTTACCTTGCTCTCTTCCCAGTTTTTGCAAAATCATCAGAGGCCTCTCTTTCACCAGGTAAGTAGTTTTTGTCTTCATCAATATATTCATTATAATAGTCCGTCAGTGATTCTTCCATGGTATCCTCGTACTCTTCAAACGCATCTTCCGTCTATCTTCATTTCTCTCTGCTGCACTTCAAGCATAGATCTCTGTGTCATCTCCTCTTCTTCCGTGGTTTGTTTATCACTCTTCATTCTCCATTTTGTTTCTCATCATCCCTCCTTTTCCCCTGCCTTTCCTTCTGTAACAATTATCTTCTAGTCTCTGGAAGGTCAACTGGTCCTATCTGATGAGGTCCAATGCTTCCAACTTTTTTTCTTTGACCTTTGATAAAAGCTAAGTCTACCGCGGGAATCTTTTTCTCTCTACTGCAGTCACAAGATATGTGTACTGCACTAAAACAGGCAGAGTTGCAACCCACATCAGTAGGCCCTACAACTCTTGATGTAACACTTGCAGGTAAGTATGTCCATGAGTCTGTCGAGATTTGAGACAAACCTATCTTTCTCCTCCAAATTCGCTCTGCCTGAAGACACCTTGTTTCCTTGCTCCCACATGGATTTGAACTTTGCTTTGATTCTAGCATGGGTGTTTATGACTGGCTCAGTGAATTTAGGCTTTGCTCTACACCACTGAGCAAATATGCCAGTCATTAGATCAGTAACAAGTTGGTCATTGCTGAAATTCCGTCTATCTTGATCACTCATCTCTCTCAGGTACAACCCATATCTAATGAGATCCCTGACAGTTGGTAATTCTGCTAACATGCATTAATATAACTATGCTGCACACAGTGTATGATAAATTGATAATTCATGAGTAAAAGACATTAGTACATAGCGCGGTGGTGTAGGGGTATGTTCGGTGCCTTGCAGCCGGAGGGTTGCGGGTTCGAATCCACCTCAAGCGGGTATGTTTGGTGCCTTGCAGCCGGAGGGTTGCGGGTTCGAATCCACCTCAAGCCGCCACGTAGGGACCCTGGGCAAGTCCTTCACTCGCAATTGCTCATGCGCTTCGGCGTGAAACTCCGATTCAGTGTCCGCGCCGTAGTCGGGAGCGCCTCTGAGTAGAAATCTTGAAGGGGCGCTATATAAATATCTGAAATGAATGAATGAATGAATGAATAATACAGTAATAATACACAATATTACACATTATACAATGTCTAACAGACAAGAAACTCATATTACTGTCTTTTAAAATATTTGAGCTAGCTCCATATTAAAGCAGTTTATTTACGTTAATACACGATAATTCGAGCGTAAATGGAAGTAGGTAAATCTAATTTAAAACAAAATTTATACCTATGTTTCGATTTTCCACATGAAAATGTACAAATTTATCCCTATTAACTTTTTAAATATTGACTTTTCGAAAATTGACACACCCTATTGCAGCGTTATACTTCTAAAGTGCTTAGCTACTTAGAAGCTTAGGTCTCTCTCTCTCTGTCTCTCTCTCTGTCTCTGTCTGTCTCTGTCTGTCTCTCTCTCTCAATCTGAAATCCCTCCACCAGTAATTCTATATTATTTGAAGCTATCTGGTTTACACCAGCATATTAATGATGTGTGAAGCCGTTGGCTTAGATAGATTGCCCTGTCGGCTGATGGATAGCAAGATTCTTTCGCTCAGTGGAGGAATCTTGGAGCCTGAGTCATAGTCGTTGACCTACATTAGCTTCAAATTGCTTCACATTAGCTGGTATTGGCGCCCAAATAC
This sequence comes from Aporrectodea caliginosa, assembly GCA_020284085.1. Classification (NCBI taxonomy): domain Eukaryota; kingdom Metazoa; phylum Annelida; class Clitellata; order Crassiclitellata; family Lumbricidae; genus Aporrectodea; species Aporrectodea caliginosa. The sequence goes on along the minus strand of JACEVL010000604.1, from coordinate 373,227 downwards.
CTAGCCACGCCGCTCAATATAATGTCAAGAATGATTTTACCCACCATATAGGTCTGTACTTGGCTGAGTAACTGTAATATGTAACTGTTCTTATGCATATTTTTTGCAATGATTTAAAAACAATTAATCCCGGATGTTGAAGAATTAAAAAACTAAAAAATTAATATTCTTAATATTCGTTGGCCAGTTTTAATATTCGTCAATATTCGTCAATTTCTAAAAATCTTAATATTCGTAATAATCACATACTCGTTCTGTGACGGAAATAAATGTCAATTTAACATGAACCAACTGGAGTTCATGGTCATTTATTGACTTAGCGAGACGTAGGTCCAACTCAGTCAGAGTCGAAGCAATCAAAGATGCTATACACCCGAAAACACCTTCTGAAGTACGAAGTTTCCTTGAATTGGCGAATTTCTCTGCTAAATTTATCCTCAAATTGGCAACTGTGCCGAACCACGTAGAATTCACAAAGCAAATCCTAAGTTTGAATGAAAGCAATGAACACAAAGGAACATCTGAAGAACTGAAATCATGACTGGCTTCTGCAGAAACGTTGGGATATTTTGATAGAGATACAAAGACAGTGTTGGGCTCCAATTTTCTTGATTACTGTAAGTAGCTTTCTTTTAGTATCAACTGGTCGAACATGCCAAAACTCAGAAGAATCAAAACTATTTTGCTGGAACCAAAACTTATACGTCATAATAAAAACGTATAACCTCGATGCTTACATACTTAAATCAAATTCATGTTCAGCAAGTAATATGTGTGAAATTGGGTTCCTAGTTAATAAAACAGCTGAATCTGGCTAAGGATCCTGAGTGGCCGAGTGGGTTGGTAGCCTGCTCGTCACGCCGGCGCCCCGGGTTCGCTTCCCGGTCGGGTCGGTTTATCAGAGATTAATTTCTCGGATCTTTACTGCAGGTGGCTCGGTCGCATTATAAACGTGGAGTACAATACAACACACAATACAACATATCACAATACAACTGGGGCGCGGTGGTTTAGGGATATGTTCGGTGCCTGCAGCTGGAGGGTTGCGGGTTCGAATCCACCTCAAAGTCGCCGCGTAGGGACCCTGGGCAAGTCCTTCACTCGCAATTGCTCATGCGTTTCGGCGTGAAACTCCGATTCAGCGTTCGCGCAGTAGTCGGGAGCGCCTCTGAATGGGAAATCTGGTAGGGGCGCTATAACAAGTGTTCAAATACAAAAAAATACAATACAAAGACAGAGGTGATTGCTTATACAAGCCGTTCTTGTTCAGTGGCAGAATAACGCGACAAGAGTTATATGTTATGCCAGTCGAAGTTCATCAGATATAGAACCACGATATTCACACACTGAGAAAGAAGCTCTTGCATTTATCTCCTCTTGTGAACGTTTCCATGTAAATTTGGGAGGATTTGAATTTTCTTTCGTTAGCGACCATAAACCTCTAGAAGTTATTTATGGCAAAAGTTCTAAACCACCTTATAGGATTGAACGCTGAGTTCTTCGTTTGCAGTAATATAATTGCAGAGTTGTTTATCATCCTGTTACATCTAATATCACAGACACTAGGGTGCCACTCAACGTAATGTAAAAAAGTTGACTTCAGAATTTTCAAGGTCCCACCCCCTCATTTTGTTCTCTTTATAATGCATAGTAAGTGTGCTAAGTTTCATTGAGAAATATTAATATTTACTGGTAGCTCAAAGTGCTCATATTTTTAATATTATGGTATGCACGTTTGTTGCGATTAAATGTATTTTGTATTCAAAGTTTTCTCCACCAGAGTAAATTAAATCCTGAGTGAGTAACTCAGTATTGCTGTAATGTTACTGTTCACCAGTGACAGTGTTCTTGTTCATATTCTTTTCTGCTATATACTTATTACTGATTTCGTTATTATTTGGAATAAATATAATCAATGATAGTACTGTTAATGTGTGTCTGTGCTGGCCAGTAGTGCAGCATAGTTATTACTTAAATTGTGCATCACTATAGTCTTCACTGAGAACCACAGGTGACTCATTATAATGTAACTTTGATTATTCATTTGCTATTTAGTTCATGAGTGAGTGATGATAGGGGTTTTGGCTTTGATTGGGAATATTAGCAACAGCCAGTAACTCAGGAGTTCATGCCGGTGCCAGTGTACTTTTGGAAGAAAAATTGGGCAATGATCTGGTCAGCTTAGCTAGCAGGCAACACTTCATGGAACTAATGGTAGTCAAAGTGTTTGATACATTGAGAGGACCAATAATTAGTGGACCAAACATCCAGTTGTTTCAGAGATTTGGTGAGTAGTGGGGCTCAATTGACCGATCAGACTACACACGTGTTTTGAAGGTAGATTCCATCGCATCGGCTCTAGATCTATTCGGGATGACCTCATACAGTTCATTCAGTGCTCAGGACCTTACAGTGTTGAAATTGACATTGTACGGCAATATCGGAAAAATGTCAGATATTGTAAAACTTCATCAGTGTTGAGCTACCAGTAAATATTATTAGAATGCATCAAAATTTTGTGAGCATATCTATTTTAACATTAGGAACACATTTGGTGGGTGGGAAGATGAAAAATAAAAAAATATTTTTGAGTGGCACCCTAACAGACACATTGTCAAGACTTCTTGACAAATTGGACAAGAGTGCGGGTATGGACTCAGAAACAAATCTAGCCGAAGAACATGTTCAGTTTTTTGCAGAAGAAGACACATTGTTTGCTATTCCTATCTGGATGATCGAATAGGCAAGTGACACAGATGCTGACCTTGAGAAAATCAGACAAGCAGTCAAATCTTTCAATTGAAATTAGTATTGCACTAGCCTCAAAGCAATGAAGCATGAAATTACACCCATTGGACGAGTAGTCTTAAGGGAAACAAGAATTATTACAAAGGCATTGCAGAAGAAAACCATTCTATTACCACATGAAGACCACCAAGGAATTACCAAACAAAAGCAAGGTTGCTAACTAAGGTATGGTGGCAATTAATGGACCAAGCAGTTGAATAATGTTGTCACTCATGTCATGAATGCCAAGTTGTTAGTGGACCATCATCAGCCGAACCAATTCAGCGTACTAAGCAACCAGATGGACCATGGGAGCATCTTGCTGCTGATCTGTTGCGTCCTCTGCCAAATGGAGATTGTTGGTTGCAGTTGATTACTGCACCAGATTCTTGAGGTCAAATTTTGAAGACCAAGTCGTCACAGAGTATCATTAGATGTTTGGAAGACATTTTAACTACCGGGGTACACATGGTTTGCCACTGTCTTTACAGACAACGCTACTAATTTTACATCCAAGGAGTTTGAAAGATATCTTCAGAGTCTGGAAATTCAGCATAAGATAAGCATTCCATCATGACCACAATCTAATGGTGAAGTTGAACAACAAACCGTACACTTCTGAAATATATGAGGATTGTCCAATCTTATTAGAGGAACTGAACAGATTCTTGGTTGAATACCGAATGACACTGCATTCAACAACAGAGACTGAACTGTTATACCAAAGAATTCTTTCAAAGTTGCCAGACTTAACTGATATTGACCGTGCTTTGGCTGGCACAGATGAAAAGAACAAGAGGGCTGGAAAAGAATATGGTGACAGAAATAGACATACTAGTTATACTGCTCTTGAGCTTGAAGACATGTGTTAGTTAAACAGGAAAAGCAGACTACATAGGATACATTAACAGTTACATTTAATAGGCTTGGTAAACTGTGTAAGCTTTGATTGCCTGTATCTTTCCATCCAACTGTCCAGTTTCTGTTTGAAGTGGTCAAGCTTGTTGTAGTTACTATTTCTTGTGGTAGCCGGTTCCAGTGAACTACAATTCTTTGGCTAAAAAAGAATTTTCTAATTTCCAAACACATATGTTTATGGTACAGTTTCATGTTATGTCCTCTCAGATTTCCACGCGTTGCCTTCTTGAAGAAAGTTTTTCCGTCTATATTTTCAAGACTATGGAGAATTTGGTAGGTCTCAGTAAGATCCCCCTCATTCTTCTTCTTTACAAGGAAAAAAGACCCAGCTTTGAAGCCTTTCTAAAATGCTCACTCAAACCATCTAATGCTACAACTCCAACTGCACATGCAATCATTGATTAATCAGAAATTAGCAAAAACCCTAAAACTTTACCAAAACACACTCAAAACTAGCGCTATACACATATCACCTTTTACTGCTATAACAGAGAAGAAATAGGAGCTATAGAAATAGGACAGTAGGAAAGCAGGAGATGTAGAAGCAGCAGTCATGATAATAAGTCTTGGGTTAGTCAGAATAGAGTGTACCCTAGGTCAGGGGGAGTTATTAATAGACTGAAATATTGCTAGGTAGCCTTAGCAACAGGGTAGATCAGGTTACCAGGTACAGCTTGAGGGGATAACACTGCAAGCACAGCTTGACCAGGCATGAGGATTGGTGAGAGGTAAATGTACACATGGGCAGTGTAGATAAAAATAGTTTCAGTGGGTAAAGAATAGGAGTTGAGGAGGAAGAGAGGAGCCAGGAAATGAGTAACATTTCAGGGAACAAAGAGCAGTAGGGTAGTCGGCTGGTTGGAGAGGATAGAGGATCAGCGAGGAATTTGGAGGAAGAGATGAGCCCATGCAGGTAGAGGCCTGAGGGAGAAGCAATTTAAGTATCGAGCAGAAAGAAAGAAGGGTCATTCGGGCGAGTAAGAACAGCCGAGACAGTGGAACGTAGAAGATCGCTGGAGAAGACGAACGAGGAAGATGGGGCAGAACGAAGGAACAGAACATCGGTCAGAGGATAGGAAGAGAAAGGTTATCTTAAGATAAGTAACGGGTTTAGTTCTTATTATTATTTTACTGCCTGATATTATTATGTTTAATATTCTAATCATCATTATCATTACTAACATAGTTTAAGCGAGTGCTCTTAATTAATTGTGATGCTATGTAGTTCCCATGTAAACTTTAACAACGGGTGTCTAATTTAATAAAGCATTTAAATTGAATTATGTTTTAATATCTTTAATCTAATATTTAAATCTGTGTGATACTGCTAAGCCCAGGACTTCAACAGCTTCTTTCTCACTAGAAACACCATTACCAGACGAAACGAACTTGTGGCTCTTTTGAAGGTGTCTCCTTTCTTAACTTTGTGAAAAGTACAGGAATGAACATACACAATCTATTCAGACAGTGGCGCTTTAGATGCTACTCGCAGCCTATGTTATGGAGCCAGCAAACCTTAAATTTTTGAATGTCTAAGACAAACCTAGATATAGTTCAAATTATTGAGTAAGAGATTGATAAATTTTCATAAATCACAACTTTTATTTTGTGAGGACGTGTGAAATGGTGTCTTGTACACTAGACGACTTAAGACTCTTAGATTTATGAGAATTGCAGCAAAGCTGCAACTCTTGGGTTGTTGAGATGTGTTGCAAACATTACAGTCTGTTAAACGATTAGAAAACGTTTGAAACTTGTAAGCTTTGCAAAGGTTTAGAAACAATTCTGAATATCAAATTCTTTGAACAACTTTGCAATGGTTTGCAAACTGCAGTCGCTATAGTATAGCCTAAGTCCTTGTAGTCATTTCTGACATACTATACGAGTACACAGTTGAACCAGGTGAGGGAGGGACGGGGAGAAAGTTCCGTTAGCCCGCCCGCCAGCCCTATCCAATATAGTCCGAGGCTAAGAAAGAGCGAAGTCGCCGCGCACGTCTCGAGAGAAAGAAACTTAAAACCATTGTAGACTGAAAAAATTAATACCTACAAAGTTTGTCATTATGGTTCTCTTGCTAAGGTCGCAGATTTGTTTGATATGAAGGTTTATATCTTGATAAGATGGTGAGCCACATTGCAAAGACCTACACTTACAACAAACTTACAACTTTTATGCCGTCAACAGTGCCTTACACACTAGAAACTCCATAACCAGATGAAACGAAATTACAGTGTCTCTTTAGAAGCTGTCTCCTTTATTAAATTTTGTTGCAAAGTACAGGAATGAACTTGTACATCACTTTATCGACAACGCAACAAAGCCCTCCACTTTGCACACTAAGGACAATGATTGGACCCTGAGGTGGAGAGAACTGATCACCCTTAGGGTGTCCAGAAAATTAAAAGTTGAAAATTCATTGCTCCCCGGGCATTTTCCCATGCGTCTCATGCAGATGAGCCTAAAAATTCAAATTTTAGGCTTTTACATTAAGGCTAAGCCTTGCCCCCAGCACGATGAAGTTTTAACAATATTCGCAATTTTTCGGTTGAAAACACAAATAACCGGTATTTAAGTATACATGAAAAAACTAACATGTTTCATATTATTTCAGACACCCTCCAATTTTTTAAAGCATATTACTTGCCTAAAACAGTGAGTTCGAATTTCTTTTTCTTTCCAGTATTCTCCATGCAAGTGTAGGTGCCAGCATCATCAAGAATGACGTTGTAGATGACCAGATTGTATTCACCATCTTTCAAATTTCTTGTAACATTCGCACGACCATGAAATCCATTGAATATGAGTCCATTCTTGTATACAATTGTAAAATCTTTGCCATTAACACCTTTGTGATGCCATTCGATGGCATATTCTGTCATATGGAGATCAGTACTGCATTCGAGAATCACAAAAACACCAACCTCGGCTTTTTTGTCTTCCGATATCCTAATGATGTCTCCTTTCACTTAAGTAACAAACCAATTCCAATTAAGAAAGAACGATATGTTTCATTAAAAGCCTATCTCGTATTGTATGCATGAATGCAAAGAAGTGCATCTATAATATGCAAGGATAGATGTATGCATACATGCATAATTGTGTGCATTTATTTCTGTTTACATGCAAATCTGTATGTATGAATGCATGATTGCATGTACATATGTGTGTGTATATGAATGTATGCAAATATGTATGTACGTATGTAACGTATGTATGTACATATGTGTGTGCATATATGAATGTATGTATGTACGTATAAATATATGTATGCATATATATGTATGTACAATGTACATGTTTATTTTTTATTCCAAAGTTTAACGTCATCATATGACATCAAAGGCCGTTGAAGAATATGTACATGTATGTATGTATGTTTGTATCGTGTGTATGTATGGCTGGATGGATAGATGAATGTAGAATTGTAGATGTATATCCTATTTGTATGTTGGCATGCATCCAGGCATTAGAGTGGTCCTTAAAAATAAGTTTGAAAATACTGTTCCACAAGGTTCCATTACCTCCAAAAAATCACACAAAAAGTTTTTATGAGAAAATATTAAAATTTAGGACTTGCACAACACCATCAAAGTTTAACCATATATCGATATACGAACACTCGAAGAGTAAGCATAATAGTTGTAATCAACCATCAATACTTACATCAGGAATCAATTCAACTATATACATGTATTATATACTTGTAGTAGGTCCATATTACCGCACAATGACATTATTGCATGCCAGATTACTAGGTATTACACTGATTAGTGACTAAAACCATTTATTACAATTATTATTATTGCTACTGAGATACTTAGTCGATGTGGCCTTGATTGCTTGACGGCAATCTCCTTTGTTGGTGCCGAGAACGATTTGTAAACGAGCTAGATGCATAAGAACCAAAAGCAGAGGCACTGAGAGCGGAAGAACCAGAAGCAGAACCAGTAGAATAAGAACTAGAAGCAGATCCGCAGCAGATGAACTAGAAGCAGAAGAACTAGAAGCAGAAGAACCAGAAGCAGAAAAATCAGAAGCAGAACCATCAACAGAAGAAACAGAAGCAGAAGAAGCAGAACCAGCGACAGAAGAGTGCCATAAAGTGGAGAGTGACACCAGCTTCCACTCTTCTTACTGCTAGAGCTTTAAGTAAGTAAGTATATTCTTTATTGCGAAGCACTAGCAAACACACAGCACAGTACATGGCAAGATTAATACATTCAAACAAACAAACAAAAAATGTATATATGAGCAAAGAATTGAATGAGAAAAGTTATTGTATATCAGAGAACCTAGGGGTGGAAGAGTTAGGGCTAGTCATAGAGGAAATGAAGAGCTTAAATAGACTGATCTAGGGAAAACAGTTTCTTTGCATAGCACCCAAGCAAGGAAGCTTTCTGAGTCAGGTTGTCAAACATGGGAAGCTCACACTCACAGTTATGGGACCGTGGCCGCAGCGAGTAGCGAGATTGCTTGATTGGCGTAACAATTTATGCAACACATGGCAAGGACTGTGCAGAATACAGGCAAAGAGTCTGTTATCTGCATTGCTACAAAGACTCTAAAATGAGAGAAAAGATAGAGGTAAGTACCTCTGGCGTACCAGCCTCTGGATAATTCCCTCAAGGGTTTCCCGTTCCTGCATTCTCGCAAACCCCACCACACAGGCGAGCAATATAGCATCATACTAACTGTAGTGGCACGAACCACATCAAATAAGCTGTCCTCCGAGAGCCCATGCGCCCTCAGGATCCGAAGTGCGTAAAAGGACTGCCTTGATCTTGGAAAGCACAGCGCCCAACATGGTGGTTAGTAGGGTGTGTCTAAAAATTGAAATTTCAAAATTAATATCGGCCAGTTTGTTTTTGTGCTCCACCTTCACAAACATTGTCATTTGCCAAATTAGATGAAAATCAGAAAAGATTTAGAACTTGCTCAAAGCCCCGGAACAATTATCACTTAGAGACCAACGTGATACATTGCAATTTTCAAAGATAAAAAACAAATTTCAGGACTTCAGCATGAGTTATGAGGCAAAATCAAAGATAATACTGTCAGTTATTTGTCATTTACTTATTCCCTTTAGTGCTTTTGGGAATTTGTTTCGATGGTACTCGACCAATTGTAGAACAAAACTGTTTCACCTCCTCGTTTCCGACCAGGGCTTCATTGAACGACTGCACGAGAGCCACTCCTTTCTCCGCCAAATCGTTCGTCGCTCTTTGGGCGGATATGATGTCTTTTGCCTCACTCTATGATTGTTCAGACTCCCATTGTTGCGGGTCTCGATCAAGAAAAGAGTCATCCTGTCCGAGAATCTGGAATATTTTGGTGGTTGAAGTGGTGAAGAAGTCGGGTAGTGCCTTTTGTAGGTGGATTATGTATCAAAGAAAGCCTCTTTGGAGGTTCATCAGATCTCCGATTGTTTGCACATGCTGTAGACCATGCGCTGCTTTTCGTCGACGGTGACTGAGTCGTCAAAAAGGCTGAGGCCAACCAGGATCTCCGACAAATACCAAAGGTGTCGGGAAAATGATGTTAGGGCGACCTGTGAGACTTTCTTGTCTTGGTAAGTATGGATTGCCTTCAAGAATTCCAGATCGTTCTTTGGGGCTTCATTGGGTGAGGTACAGGTGAACCAGTAAGTAACGTAAGTTGTTGTCACAAAAAGTGACACTCGAAGTAAATGATTCCACATCTTTTGAGAGCAGGATTGTCGAGATGACCTCTCTGTGCTTTGACGTTGTTGAATGGAAAATTGATCTCTGAAAAGCCACATCCTGATCACATAGATCGCACGTGCCATCCAACGCGCGCGATGAAATGCCCCTGGGTACCTGAACTTTATTACTTTTAGTGGACTGTTAGCTCTAGTAGCTCTTTGTAGTCGTCTCTGTGATATTCAGTACTCAGTTGCTGCAATGCAAAGGTATCCAGCTTCATGCATATGCCGCCCTTGCAACCCGTGTTACTTGCCGTTTTGTCGAAACACGTGGCCACGACGATTCTGTCTTCCAATCCCCAGCTTCTGATCTCAGCCAAACATGCATCTGAAATGACGGCAGCTGTCCCAGATTGGAGTTTGGGGATAGCTAATAGCTTGGTCACATCCTTGCCAGATACCATTATTGGCAGGCGATCAACACACCCTCGTCCTGTCCCTGTAACATCTGGCATGATCTTTCCTTCCCAGTAAAGAGTAAGAGGAATCTTTTGGATCGAATGATTCGCTATTCTCTGCTGCTAGGGCAGCACGGTTATCTTTCCTAGCTCACTGGATCGCTGAAGGACTGATAACACTGGACAACAGAGGTTTTGCTTCCTGAAAACTATTGGGGGTACCTTATGTATTTTTGGCTGCTGATCACGAGAATGACCTTGAAAATTTCCTATCACGAAGAGATTTTTTTATATAGCCCATTTTTGGAATTTCCTTTCACATTTTTAGTCTACTTATATGCTGCCCACAAGGTAAGGTGTTTTGTGTATTCCAGGCATGCCTGGACATGCACTCAGTGCAGGTTGCACAACGTTCAATGTAAATGTAAGGCTTAGGCATGCCTGGGCATGCCCGGCATGCTTATTCATGAAGGATGTTCGCAGGAGAGGCTATAAAAGGAGGCTACATATACAGACGCGTTGATGTCAGTTTGTACGTATGTTGATGATCAACGGGCATATATAGCATGGAGCATACTTAAGAATAAATATAAGTGGGTTCACCATTATGGTAATATATTCTTTTTTTCAAACGTTAGAGTAGCAAGCTGAGCGAAATGTAACATATATGCATCAACAGCCGTTGTGTTACAACTACGGCGAGTTCACTTAAAAATCTCAAAAGAAGGCGCTGACTCCCTTGTTAAGAAAGCATATGAACTGTACTTTGGATATAAAGTTGGCGATCAGGATAAAGGTGGGTACCTAAAATTTGTTGCACATCTTGCACAGTCAAGCTCAGAGCATGGATTACTGGTTATCGGCCGTCTATGCCGTTTACTATTCCAATTGTATGAAGGAAGCAAAAATTTCAAACTGCTGTTTTTACCATCGGAGACATTGGTGAAAATGTGAAAAAGGGAACAGAAGACTGTTACAGTATTGATCCTGTTTTCCAACCACTGCAGTGCCGTGAGCCTCATTTGATAACTCAGCCTGAGCTCAAATTTAATAAGCTAGTCAGGGACTGAAATTCGTGAAAGGATCAAGCGGAATTGCTGTGCTCTCAGATTCAGGGCTGGAATCTATTGGCACAAGGAACTAATAATATAAACTGTTACTGTCATCTATCCAGTCAGTAGGCACAACTGTTAACTGCGTGGTGATTTGAAATTTGTAGCACTTCTTCAGCTTCTTGTTGGATGCAGCTAGGATATACGAAGTATTGTTGTTTCATTTGTGAGTGGGTCAGTCATGCTAAAGTTTCCCGTTACCCACTGGCCACGTCGTAAACATTTGGTACCACGCCAAAGGAAAGTTTATCATGAACCACTTGTTGAACCCAGTAAGATTTTCTTGCCACCTCCTCACATCAAGCTTGGACTAGTGAAGAACTTTGTCAAGGCATTGAACAAAGAGGGGAAGGTGTTCAAAAATCTTAAGAGACAAGTTTCCTCGCATAAGTGAAGCCAAGACATGAGAAGGCATATTTCCTGGTCCACAGATAAGAGAACTGATGAATGACAGTCGCTTTGACGAACTCCTGAATAAAATTGAGTTAATTGAGTGGCACCTGAATAAAATTGAGTTAATTGAATGGCAGTCTTTGAAGGACGTTAACTTTCTCGGCAATAACAGATCAGCAAATTATATTCAGTTGGTTGAAAAGATACTTCACGCATTGCATCTGATGGTTGTTACTAAAATACAATTCTTTAATTCCCGTCTGGATTTTTTCCAGCAAATCTTAGTGATGTCAGCGATTAACATGGCGAACATCAGGACATTGCCACAATGGAGAAACGACTCCAGGGTGTGTGGAGCATTAGAATGTTAGCTGATGACTGTTTGACATTGATCAGAGAGGCTTCTGATATTGAATCCACACGCAAAATCAGCAGCTGTTCAGTTTTAAAATGTCCAAAAAATAAATAACAGTACATTGTAAATGTATGTACCTGGTAAGGGCATTTCTTTTAAAATCTTGCAAACCATTTTTCTCAAAAACCTTACGTGATACAAAAATTCTGAGAACATCACTGGATTCAGCGTGCCAAAATCTATATAAAACAGCTAAATGTTTTTAGGACGCAATAAAAGTTAAAATTTGTTGTCCAGTGTAATCAGCTCACCAGCTGGTGCTGCATATTAGGGAATGCAAACCCGAGGTTTTTTTTCAAAACCCGGGTTTCGGGTTTGACGGCCGTAAAAACCCGGGTTACCCGGGTTTGGACGGGTAACAAATTTTACATGCTAAATATTATTACTGCACTATTTCTTGCGATAAGAACAACGTCGTCGTTTGCAGATACAAATCCAAAGTTCTCCATGCAACAGTCAAGAATTTGCATAAAAAGAAAACTTTTGGAAAATCGTGATAGAAGTGGTGTCATACAAGCCGTGTTTTTTCTAGAAAACAGATTCTGGGACTGAACAATTCAGGACAATTATGAAAGACATTGCAAGGGTTCCCGAAGCCTGTCCCTCTTATTTTATAACATCCCAAATATCAATAAACACTGAAAACGCTGGAATTAAATTAAAGTAACTTAAAATTTTGTATTAAAAATGTAAGTGAATTAAATTATTTTTAGCAGCTTGAAAAAGTTCACGGAACGCCGTTCCAGAGCGTTCTGTCTGAAAGAAACATTGCATAGGCCTAAAAGAACAATTGTCAAATGGCACCTTCAAATAATCTACATCGCAGCTTCAAGCCCTGCCAGTGTCAGCCCATTTTTTCCAGAAGATAATTAGTCATCATTACTCTGCAACTTAATTTGGCAGAACCAGAACTTGCATACTGAAGTAGAAGCTGCATGAGAGCCATCGCTGCCTGCGATTGTGCTTGGACAAGCCAGATATGGTAGAAGGCCTACCATCTTTGGTTTCGTCAGAACGACAAGGGTCATCAACGTCCTGGTGTTTGAGCAGGTTTATCTTATGCTAGGACTGGAGATGAATAGCCTATGCATGCTTCTTGTTGCACCGCCGGTCATTTTCAGCTGCGATTTACATAACTGGCATTGAGACGTCTGGCCCTCAGAATCGCGAACGAAATGTTCCCAAACACTACTCTTCTCATTTGTACCATAAACCCGGGTTTGCATTCCCTACTGCATATAGATTGGATGCTGCAAGAGCAGACAAACTGTGAGACCTGCCTTCTGCTGGTTTTGGTGCGATCTACAGCTGCTGCAACATCACGAGTAGCTACAGAGATTGTTCCCCTTTGCCTCTTTGGTGACCGAGCAGACATCGGAGGTTCTAGCTCTTTTTCTGAGCTATCTGATGACGCCTCTTCCTCTGTTTACTTTTCCAACATAGAAACCTCTGTAGCTATAGCTGTGCTAGCACGATAACGTTCCTCACGTTCTGCAAGTGCTGCTGATCTTGTCAGTGCTCTCTCTTCTTGCTTTGCAAGTTTGAAATCAATGCCTGCCATGGAACCACGTCTTACTTGTCACGCTGTGCTTTCAAAAACTGCCGAACCTCTTCTATCTTAATTATTGTCATGGCATCTTTATGCGCATGTCTAAGAGGTCCTGCAGAATTGAAAGAATCCCGTTTTCCCTCTTCAGTTTCTGACTTCCTCCAAATATTTTCTTAGGTTTTGCCATTCCTAATGAAGATGTCGTAGCTGATCCCAGACATGATTCTTAGCCCTCGTTGGAATCCGTGCTCTTTCCCAAATTGGAAATACCATAGCTACCGTTTCTTTCACGCTATCGCCTATCATCCAGACTCTGATTTCTTAGTGTATGGAAATTGAACAGCACCTTGAGAACCTCTCCTCGTGTAGTTTCGCTTAACCGAAGTGATCTTCAGTACTGCCTGTCAACCAATTATAAGTATAAGCCTTTTTCCATTCAATTTTGCCATCTCACCTACGATCAATCAATCAATCAATCATAGAATTTATATACCGCCTTTTCAAGGGCTCTACTCAGAGGCGCTCCCAAGCCAGGTCTGATCATACAGAAAAGTCTTCAATTGGGCGTAGAAGGAAACCGAGTGAATGCGAGGAGATAAGCGAAGGAAAGATGGCAAGACATTAGGGTGTGTCAATTTGGGGTGTCAAGTGACTTTTTTCGAAATTCACAAACGCCTAGTGATGAAAGTGTGCATTTGAACATGCTGAATCCAAATATGGTTTCAGAAACGGCCTACAATGAGTGCTAGCTACATCAATTTATAGTTGAAATGAGCCATAATTAGTATTAATTACATAAAATTGATTTTAACGTACAATAGAACTGAAAAATCTGTAGCCACACGTTGTCAAAAAAGAAACTGTAATACTATCATAGCAAATGTCATCTGTGAGGTCAAGTTAATGAAATTGTACAAAATCAACCAAAGACATCATGTCCTGCTTGCTTATGTGTTGACCCATGAGCTCACGGCTGACCATTTGATCTTTGATGTAATGGTTCCTCCTCTCATGACTGCACACATGACCAGCAGCCTCGGTTGTCATTTTCACACGCCTCTCCACAGACTGTGTGTGTGATGGCCAGTCGGGAACCACCATTGGGTTGGCCACAAGCGCCTTGATCTTTTCTTTTGTTAGGGAGCAAGTAAAAAGGGGCTCAGAGACTCCAGAGCTCCAGTCAATCAGTTGCGAGACTGTAGTCGCTTCAGGGGTGATGGTTGGTGTTTTCCTGGGTCTCATCCGGCTATCTCCAAGCTGTGTCGTCGCATACCAAGAATTCTTTATAAAATACGGTAGCATAAACATACTCTAGTTTAGGCTTTTCAATTAAACGGTAAAGTACCCTCAGCAACTTTACCCCATATATTAGATCTGTCTGCCTTTCCATTATGTAACTCACTGCGGTTTGGCAGTCTGTTCTATTAAACGAAGATAATTATACAAGTGTATATCTCCTTCACCTCTGATCTTCGGTATCTTCTCCACTGCATCTCTTCTCTCCTGCTCCTCGTCACTGCACAACATTGCTTGCAGCACACACTCACTAAAACTATACCAAGCAGACCTCTTCGCTGTAAACAATCACTTTCACCTCTTCACTCTGTTCTTTAGTCAGTTCTAGCTGGAAAAGAATATGCCACAGATATCTACTTTCTGGTTCCATGCAAACTGTAATATGCTCTTCTTTAACCAAACCTGGATACATTTTGTCATTCTCTTCTGCTTTTAACATGAACTTCATTTCATCATGACGCCCATCAATGAAAATACAACTTTAATGCCATTCTGATGAATTTTGTCTTTAAACTTTGCATCGAGTTCCTTTATGACTCTCTCCTGAGCTCTCATCACCTTGTTGTGATCAATCACCAAATTAGTGTCAAACTGAGTAGCGATTCCAGCATCAATCCAGGCAGCAGTAGCAATCTCCGCCGTCTCTCTCTCAACCCAGTGTGGTGTTCTAGACTGGCCAGGACTATGTTGGTTATGTCTGTAGTATTTTACCTTGCTCTCTTCCCAGTTTTTGCAAAATCATCAGAGGCCTCGCTTTCACCAGGTAAGTAGTTTTGTCTTTATCAATATATTCATTATAATAGTCCGTCACTGATTCTTCCATGATATCCTCGTACTCTTCAAGATAATATGTGTAGTACATTGTGTACTTCACTAAAACAGGCAGAGTTGCAACCACATCAGTACCGTACAACTCTTGATGTAACACTTGCAGGTAAGTATGTCCATGAGTCTGTCGAGCTTTTCCATAAACCTATCGTTCTCCTCCAAATTTGCTCTGCCTGAAGACACCTTGTTTCCTTGCTCCCACGTGGATTTCAACTTTGCTTTGATTCTAGCATGGGTGTTTATGACTGGCTCAGTGAAGTTAGGAGTTTCTCTGCACCACTGAGCAAGTATGCCAGTCATTAGATCAGTGACAAGTTGGTTATTGCTGTAATTCCGTCTATCTTGGTCACTCATCTCTCTCAGGTACAATCCATATCTAATGAGATCCCTGACAGCTAGTAATTCTGCTTACATGCATTAATATAATTAATATTAATTATATTGCACACAGTGTACGATAAATTGATAATTCATGAGTAAAAGACATTAATACATAACAATAATACAGTAATAGAACACAATATTACACATTGTACAATTTCTAACAGACAAGAAACTCATATTAGAGTCTTTTAAAATATTTCAGCTAGCTCCATATTAAAGCAGTTTATTTACGTTAATACACGATAATTCGAGCGTAAATCGATGTAGGTAAATCTAATTGAAAACAAAATTTAGACCTATATTTCGATTTTCCACATGAAAATGTACAAATTTATCCCTATTAACTTTTTAAATATTGACCTTTCGAAAATTGACACACCCTAGCAAGACATTCAAATGTTATATGAGCAAGTCCTAATATGTTATGCGATATGATGCATTAATGAAAACCACCATTACCCGCCATCTGCAACACGAGGTCAGTGACATAAACAACAAGAGATCAGTTGCATCATCATCATGAATATTTATTGGCTGGGATCCGGCCACTAAGAAGAGGTCTAAAGCTGGCATGCATTGAAATCGTGTATAGACTATAGAATGCCTATAATCATAATGCAACCGGGTTTCTACAATTTCGGTCGCCTTGAACAAGTCCTAAATGCTCACCAATCAGGCTATAATTTCGGATATGGATTTAATACTTCAATTTGCATGATAAATTGACCTGGACGATAAAAAATCTTTCAGTTGACAATTTCACATGTACCTTAAAACACCCTAGTGGTTAGGGTAGTCCAAAAACATAGAAGTGAAGCTAGAGGCCAGGACATCTCCTACATCATTTTTACACTTGTCATTTGTATTATTCTGGCAAAATTTCAGCTTCCTACTTCTCTGCTAATAGTACATCTTGCTCTAGCAGCGCATCTGTCTCTCCAAAGTTTGTCAGATACTGTACAGGGTCACAGGCCATAGCTGCGTGTTTGGATCCCACCTTGCTCATGCAATCAGTCTACTCTTGCCACTCATGTTGTTGTAGATTTCATGTCTATGATGAGGCAGGTGCCACTTGCAGAAAACTCATCTTGTAAAAACCTGCAACTCAAACTTGCTTGCCCACATCCAAAATGATGTTAATTGACATTTCATTTTTTAGGACAATCTTAACTGACGTATTGAAAAATACCATTTTACAATATCAGTATCGAATTTAAGATGTCATTATTATTAGCTGACTTAATTTGTTGAATTACAGATATTACACATGTTTCTACTGCTACGTTCGGTGAAGTTATAATCCAAATCGCTGATATAACAAAATGTCCTTGACCTTCAAGCTAAAGATGACCCCGAATGTCTAAAACATTATCAGAAATGAATTCTACATAACTAAATCAGTAATATTAGAGGTATAACATGTGCAGATACTGTAAAAACAAGCAAAATATATTTTCCAATATGACCGACGGAGGCCATGTTGGCGTCCATATTGGATTTTGACCCCCGAATGATGAAAACAATATCAGAAATGAATTCTACATACCAAAATCAGTAACATTAGAGGTATTACACGTGCAGATACTGTAAGAAACAAGCAACATGAATTTTCCAATATGGCCGACGGCGGCCATATTGGATTTTGACCCCGAATGACGCAAACAACATCAAACATGAATTCTACATACCTAAATCAGTAACATTAGAGGTATTACACGTGCAGATACTATAAGAAACAAGAAAGGTAAATTTTCCAATATGGCCGACGGCGACCATATTGGATTTGGCGATTACGTCATTCGTGGCGTCATGGCAGACAAGCACCTCGGTGATTTTTCATGCCTAGGGACCCACTGACTAAATGGAAGTGAGAAACTCCGCCAACACCATTTTACAAACGGAACCTCAGGCGAGGTACTGGATTAAAGATGGTGCTCAATGACATAAACTTACACCATTGTAATCGTTGTGTAAAAGCAAAATACATGTGTTACAAATTGTGATTATCTTGGTAACTTTTTATGGAATTATGCAGTTATGTTATCTTACGAACTTTTTATATTTATGACTCAATTCACAGTTCTTATTACAGATCCTGCTATCTATTTCCTGTTCATTTACAGATATTCTTTTGAATTTTCTTTTCTTTGATATTTGTACAAAAAGTACTGTTAACGCAACATGCAATTCCAGAATTCATATCTTTGATTGCATTTCAACGGCATTCTGCAGCATTTCATACAATATATATATTCGTTTATTGAGAAAAACAATCTGACAAAAACGCAGAAATGTTAACATGACTGATAATGAATAATTAAAGTTCATTAGAAAGTTTTAGAATAAACTAGCAAATATTTTTATATAATGATCTGGGAATAAATTGAGAGTTGTCCTTGGGTGGTCGGAGAGTATGGTTGTGTGCTCTAGGTAAAATAAATACATGCAAACATATATGCATATATACTAGGGTGGTCAAGAAACCATACAGAAAAGTTTAAGTTTGTGGAATCATTTCTCCACAAGGCCTATTTTTGTCCACCGGGTATAGATAGTTTACCTGTTAAATTTCAGCCTAATTGCGCAACATTTAGAAGTCAACCCATTCTCAACATTTTACTTGTGTGCTAGTGTGTCTTTTTGTCACGTTTACAATGGGAAAAAAAGAGTGTTCACTGGCAGGACCGTTATTGCTGCACTGGGACGGCAAAATGTTGCCCGACATTGATGGATCAAAGGAAAATGCGAACCGTATAGCTGCTATTTTCACTGAAAAGGTCAGAAAAAACTGTTGACAATTCCAAAAATTGAGAGGTACAGGTGAGTCTCAGGCCAAGGCCTGTGCTGAAGTAATTGAGAAATGGAATCTGAGTTCACAGATCAAAGGCCTCGTTTTTGACACAACAACCAGCAACACAGGGCTTCATAAAGGCGCATGCTTTAGAACTGAAAATGCCCTGGGAACTGAAATGGTCTGGCTTGCATGTCGTCATCACGTCATGAAAGTCGTCTTGTAAAATGTCTTCTTGTCTCTGTTTTGGTCCAACCGAAGGTCCATCAACTGTGCTATTCAAGCGATTTCAGAAAGAATGGCCATCAGTGAACCAACAATTGATGAACCTTTTCAGGATCCATTATTGAACAAACTGCGACAAGAAATGCTCATTTATTTACCAGGTGCTCTTGACACGCAGCAGCCACGGGACGATTACCAAAAATTTCTGCGTTTATCCGTCTGGATTCTTGGTGAACACAAAGGTAGTGAGTCATTGAGAGCTCCAGGTCCAACACATCACGCCAGATGGATGGTAAAAGCCATTTATGCACTGAAAATATTCCTTTTAAGACTCAATTCAAATTGACTGCTCGTGAATCAAAGAATATCACAGATTTGGCTCTGTTTGTCAACCTTGTTTATGTTTATGTCAAACAGTGGAACGAAGCACGGCGTGGAATCCGAGCCTCTCTCAATGACATCAAATTTTCATCAGTTCTGAAGACCTACCCAAACCAGGCTGTTGCCAGCAAAATACATGCAGCATTTTCAAGGCTTCACTGGTTTCTGTCTATACATCCGGTGGCCCTTATTGATGGCAGAGTTGCATCAAAAATGAAAGGAAAGATGGTACGAAATCTGCAACAGCCAGCATTATCAGAAACACCTTGGCGTTTGCAGTTGACAAGTGAATCTGAACAGCTGAAACTGGAGGATCTGGTGACAGAAAGGACATCTTTCTTTGATGTCCTAATGGAAAAAGGCAAAGAAAAGACTCAGTTATTTATCAAGAAACCACCAGAACAGTGGAGAGATGATACAGTCTTCAACAGATTTTGCGAATTGGCTGTACGCATAACAGTGGCGAATGATGTAGATGAAATGGGAAACAGTCTTATCGAAAAGTACAATGACACGCTGACAAAGAAAGAGGAACAGAAACAGTGTGTTCTTCGACTGTTTGCAAACCATCGCAAGAATTTACCAACTCCATCCAAGAGGAGAGCGCTCATGTCATAGATTAATCTATTCTATTCTATTCTATTTACGGACTTATAAAACGCCTCTCGCAGTACAACCTAATCAGAAGCGCTTCCAGTGCGAAGGGCCCCTCGAAAAAGAAAAGTTTTAAGAGAACTAGCAGAAACAGTGGTGCCCCCAGATAACATCACAGCACGAGTTAAAGCAGGGAGGTCATTCCATAGCAAAGGTCCAACAGAGGCATAGGCACGATGCTGTGCTGTGGCAGTCCGAGACCGAGGAACTAGAAGGTCATGATGGTCAAAAGAGCGGAGAGGACGTCCAGAGGTAGCTGAGATAGGCCATCTCATAAGATCACAGAGGTAGCGTGGAGCTTGACCCAAAAACGTTTTACAAGTAAGAAAGAGAATTTTAAACTGAATTCGAGCAGTTAGAGGAAGCCAATGAAGGTCTTCAGTCATGAAAGTCGAAATATGGGAGAAACGAGGTAGGCGGGCAATCAAACGAGCAGCAGCATTAAGTACTGATTGGAGTGGAGCCAGACGGAGTTTTGGTAGGCCTATAAGTAATGAGTTACAGTAGTCAATGCGTGAACAGACAAAGGCATGAACCATGGAAGAAAAAATCGGCGAGGGACAGATCGTCGAATGGCACGTAGACGCCGCAAGTGATAAAAACTGGACCGAGACAGATTAGAGACATGTGTAGAGAAAGAAAGAGTACTGTCAAGAGTAACACCCAGGTTACGGACATTTGTCGAGAAAGTAAACTGAGGGAATTGCTTGGCAAGCAAATCGTAATCAAGTTTAATTAGCTGTTGGCGAGTGCCAAGCCAGATCAATTGAGTCTTGGAAGAGTTGAGTGAAAGACGATTAGAGGACATCCAACAATTGAGATCAGCATAATCATTGCGTAACAATAGGCTATATCTACTTTTTTCGAGGTAACATAAAAACTGTCAAATGGGTTGACCTCTAAATTGTATTTGTATTCATTAAAATTTTGCATGATTGTTATAATCATGAAAAGGAACAAAACTAGCCTTGTGGACAACTGAAATCTGTTACTTGATTTTTGAGGACCATCCTAATATATACATTAGGGTGGCCCAAAACAAAAAAAGGTGGAAATGTTTGGCTCCACAAGGCTGCCCTTGTTACACATGAAAATATAACCTTGTACGCAAAATTTTGGACAGATTGAACTATATTTAGAGGTCGCGCCTTTTGCACACTTTTACACTATATAGTATGAAACGTCAAAAGACATGTATCATTTTGAATTTCAAGGCAGTCATTATTTTGAACGTTGAACAGCCTAATAAAATATATATACTGCAGTGTTACTGCTTAGTCAGAGTGCATTAAATGCAAATAATTTGTAATGCAATATAATTTTTATTATGAAAGTAGTTTTCCAGTCTGCATAAATAACCGTCATTGAAGTGCCGGAAAACGCGAAAACCGCGATTATTTCATTTTGCTCTTGTCGGAAAGAAATCATTGTGCGATGACTGGAGTCAAGTTGCAGCAAGTATTGTTTCTGTGACTCATCCTTACTTAGTACTTCATTGTGAGACAAGATCAGAGCCACTCCACGTTCTGCACAGTCATTGACTACATCAAAAGTTTGACATTAGGCCTCATCGACTGGAAAGTAGGAGGGTTCAATGGTCAGAGAGCAGAAAGCTTCTATAGGAAAGTTTTGGCTTGTTCTTGACCATGGATAGTAAGACGACCAAGCAGTTTTAAAGAACTCCTTGTGACATACGCCTCCAGTGTAGTGTAGTGGTCAAAGGATCTCCTGTCCAGCCGTTTCGTGGATAGCTGATTAGGTGGGTAAGTAAGGTTTTCACCATAGTGTCCTTGATGTTTCACTGTTTTCTCATCAAACAAAGCAAGTGGCACAGGGTGCACGGTGAAATACCAGAGAAGACGACTGAATGCCTCCACTGCTTTTTCTTTGATGACACGGTCTGAGCATTCAAGGAACTATGCAAGAAGCTTCAAATCATTGAATTGTAACAACACTACTTAGTTGCAATTGGTCGGCTACTTACTCTTACTTTCGAACTCCCGCTTGAGCGCCGCTGAAATTCTTGTGAGTCTCTCTGTTCGTCAAGATTTTGGCAACAAACTTGAAGGATCTTTTTTCTCATTTTTAGAAAGAGCTTGTCCTCTTGACTTGTCATCAAAGTCATTGCATCTTTCCGTGAGATGTCATATAGTTAATTTAAATCGACATTAAACTGTCCTCTTTGAGTCGGCAGAAATCTTGAATTTAAGTCTATTCTTCTTCAGCAGACTGTAACCGTCATACGACTTCCGCAGCTAGCTAACACCCGAATCACTCATTTTGGTGATGAAACATAGCCCCATTTGTTGGTAGTCCAGACCCAATAATGTCCTTGTTAGGCATCCCTAACAGCCAAAATTGTGGAGAACTCCTGGTTGATGCCATGCTAGCTGTTGTTTTTGCTACATATAAGCGTTTATTATAAAAAGTGAAAATGCATGCGTTGTATTTCACAGTTAAAGAGTGCTTCACAAATAAAAAAAATACTTTAATCGTGCAAATTTAGGGTTATGAGAAGCAATAGTGAATAATCCAATTGTAAATTAAACGAATTGTTATGAAAACTTTAGTCTTTAGCATGCAAAATTTATAGATTAGGCCTACCTCTAATTCAGCAACCATTTTCTAAAGACAATTAGAACTTGAAAACAAGCTTTTTTATTTGTAAGTAAGCTTATTGTTCTTCAATTTACTGAAATACAGTTGACATCTAGATTATGATTTAGAAAGAAGGTGCTTGGAGTTCATGTTGTTTAATCCTAATTTATACTGTAGCTATTAAAACGCGACGTGCGGTTTTTGCGATTTCTGAAAAA
Organism: Aporrectodea caliginosa; assembly: GCA_020284085.1. Taxonomy (NCBI): domain Eukaryota; kingdom Metazoa; phylum Annelida; class Clitellata; order Crassiclitellata; family Lumbricidae; genus Aporrectodea; species Aporrectodea caliginosa. The sequence continues at coordinate 350,558 of JACEVL010000604.1, read as the reverse complement.
GTGTCAACATGGCGCGACCTCTTTAACATGCTCAGACCTCTTCAATTTTTTCACCACGTAGTCTTCTTGTCAAGTGGAACAAGGGCAGCCTTGTGGAGCAGCAAGTTTCAACAAAACATTTTTGCCGTGCCAGTTTGGGCCACACTAATATACATATATACAATATACATACATACATACATTAGCGAAGGTCTTCACTTTTGTGCCTTTAAGTTACCTACACGTAGCCTCCAATATTCAAAAGTTTTAAGGCTGAGCACTTTGGAAATGTGGCATATGACAAATTGAAGAGCCTGGAGCCAAATGCTGAAACAGAAAATTTCCGTGAATCCACCATCACCTTCCTCAACAATATGGCGGGAAGGAAATGGCAGAAGATGAAGATTGTGCAGAATGTTCAATGAGTCCAGTGAACGGATTGTGAGAGGCAGGACAAACAGACTTCATGAGGGAGCAAGCCTCTGAGATTTTCCTACAAAGAGCAAAGCTACTCCAGTCCCTAAAGTAGGTGTATCATTTCTCCCCCTTCCACCAGACGAGTGGAGTTAGAACACAGACTATCGCTAATCACAATGTACCTGATAGCGGTGTGACTATCTTTTTTTACCAATAAACGAATATAATAATAATAACATTGAACGTGAAAAAAATGGATTAGAGCATTGCCGAACACGGTGTCAAGTTCTTTGAAGAATTGAATGTGATGAATTGATGATGAGGAAAGTTATTGCCTCAACAACTTGCAGTTCCTCCTGCAACTTTTTGAGGCAAACAGAACGGCTGATCCCACTGATACTACGGAGCATTCTTCTATAGATGCAGTGCTGAAGATTTGAAGTTCTGTGACACATACTTCTTGGGACATCATTTGAGAGTTGTTGATTGTTTATGTTTCATTGCAGCAAATAATATTGCTAACATGGCATAACTACTGCGTTTGTGTACATTGGTAAATAAATAATCTTATCATAATTTTAGGTTTCAAGACGTTATGCGTATTTTCTAACCTATCGCATTGTTAGTTCTATATGGTAAAGGGGAGGGTCCGTGAGCACCGTCATCCAATTAGAGTAGGAAGCTGAAATTTTGCCAGAAAGATAATATTAGCAGGTGTAAAACACTGAGGGTGTCTTCATTTTTTACCATGTGACCATGGACCACCCTAATATTGGGTCTTGCTCGGGTGTAGCTGCAAATGGTTAGAGGACATCAAGGCCTCCAGGGTCTCCATGGTCCTATCAATTACTTGGACCGCAACAGCAGTTGATGATGCTGGGGAGTGGACAATGTTGGACATACTCTTGAAAGTCATAGGGTAGGATTGACTTAGGATAGCGCAGGCCACTAAGAGGGATCCAAGGTCCGCAGTGTAGATTATGTACAGAAGGGGGACAGGATGGAACCTTGGCGTAGACCAAACAGGACGGGAACTCAGGGTGATCTAGCAGTCCCACAAGCCACGGTATAAGAACAGTCCTGAAGGTAGGAGGTAAACCAACAACGAAAATTACCAGAGCCCAAAACGTAAATATGTAAGTTAGTAAGTAAGTATAGCCTTTATTACACGATTAGCAAATGCACAATGGGATTTCAAAATAGAATGTAATAGAAGTAATAATAATGCATAGTAATGATAATGAATAGTAAAGTTATAACACATATTACAAAAAAGGAAGAAAGTCGTGTTAAGAGGATATCATGGTCGACTGTGTCAAAAGCAGCACTTATATCAAACAGTGCCAGAAGAGTTACCTGGGATTTGTCAGAAGCCCCGGAGATATCCTAGAGAAGGCAAACAAGTAAGGTCTCTGTAGACTAGAGTGACCTTTCCGGAAGCCTGACTGGAAGGTTGGATGACCATTTTCATCAAGGTAGTGGGTGAGCTGGGTAGCTTCAGCCTTTTAAATAATTTTAGATGAAAATTTTAGATGAAAACTAAACATTAGCTATATGCCTAAAGTTAGATGGATCTGCCAGATTCAAACCATCATGCATACCGGTATATGTACAGGAACAAGGATACAAAGTTATTTTATATTGTCACTTTAAAATGGAAGCTGGATTGATGAAAAACTTTATTGCTAAATCGAAGCTGGATTGATGAAAAAACTCTTTCCCTAAATGGAAGTGGGATTGATGAAAACATTCCTGTGTTGAAATAGAAGCTGGATTGATTAAAATAATTTCTTCCGTAAATACAAGCTGGATACCAAGCTGGTTGCATGGATGAAACTAACTTTCTATTCAATAGAAGCTGGATGAAAATAATGTTTTCAGTAGTTAGAAGCTGGATTCGTGAGAATATATAGCACGTTTTAGCGAAACTATAAGAAAGCGGTGGCCTCGGTTGATTTCTTTCATTGAATAATTTGGGACCGCCAGTGCCAGGATTACCAAAAATTTAATTGTCTTGCTCTGTAATTATACATTTTGTTGATGAAACAAAAATTAAGTCTAGCTCGTATACTTGAAACACTGAAAGTTCCTAATCCGATGGAACAGTTTCGTTTGGGCGATGATAGCAAAAATAATTATACTGTCACAAATGTTATATAGTTCAGTGTTATTCTAATATTTGCCGTTTGTACTAGGATAGCAAGTTGCTGTGTGTGCAAATTTTACAGGTGCATCGGTGCACTAATTAAATTACTAACATGACACCATTGCCTCATGAAACCAGGTCCTGCATGGCCAGTTGCTACATAATATTTTAACAGTACTGATTCTTGAAACTCCTACTTTTTGATTGCTATCAAATGTCATAGTGTTAGATATGGCGGCATAGACATTAAATTTTATATAATTATTATTATTTTTAATTTGACTACTTTTGTCACTTGTTGTCACTTATAATTCTTTATTTAATCTGATTATACATCATTTGTAGTAGTGGAGTTTTAGCAGCAAGTCATGGAGCTAGAATGGTGCAATTAGCCCTTAATACAAGTATTGCTTAGAAAATAAAAGAAATGAAGAAAAACCAACGGTTGAGCTGAAAGCGGTTTTCAAACGATGACCCTGACTATGATCCCAAAAAATATAAGGAAACAGTCGCAAAGAAGCAATCTGGAAATGATGATCCCAAGAAATATAAAAGTAACGTTTGCCGTTGGTTGCAATTTGACTATATGGGTATATTTCACAACTGGCGTCAAATTCAGAAATAGAATAAGAGAAAAAAAAGTCATGCAAAATAAAAAAATTCTTACACAAATATTTTCCTAGCAGTGCTGAAGCATAGCCTACTTAATATTGAGCAGAGCTTAAATTTGACAGATTTGGCCTAATTTGTTATTTTAGTTTTTTTTCCTATGTGAAACACATTCAACTTTGATTCCTAAATATTTACAACTCCGTTACTTAATAAAACTCCGTTACTTAATAAATACACAATACAATATACCGCCACTGTTTATAATTAGTGATTAATTAGTATTAAGTGTGCATTAAATTATTACACAGCAACCTAAATTATTTTAATGACAAATTTTCTACTTGTACCATTAAATAAATTCATTTAAATAGAAAAATAATGTAACGGAGTTGTAGTAACGGAGTTGTAAAATATTAATAATTAAGTCTCCATGCTCACCGGACGAGTTAAGATACAAAAAGTAGTTAGTTTATAGTGGCCATGCTGTCAGTTTCAATATTATTTTTGAAGGGAAAAAATTATATATATATATATGCAAAGTGCAATAATTACAGTCACGGAGTTGTAGGCCTAAATCTTTTTTATACTATTACATTACCGGATAAATTTCCGAAAATTGTCAACAGCAGCAAACGTCCATATTGATTTCTTGTTGGTAAAATCAATGCAGACATGTTCCCTGCTATCGAAGATTATGTAAAAAATAAAAAATTATAACGTTGAGTATATAACAAAAATCAGAAAATTATAACGCTGTAAAGTCTTATTAATAATACACTCTGAGTCCCATAATTAGCATAGTATTTCTAGTTACTGCTTTCATGCTTAGCAGCAAACTGATTTCAAATAATTATATACTAAGCAAAAACACAGTATCTCATTTTTATATCATTTTTACGTAAATATAACAAAAAGTAACTTTAGATAAAAATTTAACTCATTTAAATATAACTGTATGCAAAAATTCAGAAACATTGTAATTTAATTTCTGGTTGAATTAAACAGATTTCTTCTTTTCCTTTTTACTCAGATTCATCTTTTTTGAGTTACTGTCTTCTTTGTTTTTACGGCAGTGTACTCCTATTGATTTTGTGTTTGTCCTATGATGTTTGTAGGTTCTGTGGCTCTTCTGCAACCGGTTTAATAAAGAATATAATTACTTAAAGAAAAAACGATATAACATCTTTTCTTGCTTTTTTGGGGTCAAGTGGTATATCTATCTGACTAATGTTGCAAAGTCTTGTTTTAACTTAGGCTGTATTACGGCGCTATTAGGGTGGTCCACAAAAACAAAGTTAACGCTAGAAACCAGGGCACCCTCTCAGTTTGTTAGACCTGTCAATAGTATTACCTTGTTACCTTGTGCTGTCAGTTCTTTGAACTCTAGCGACCTTCATGATCAAGCCTCTCCATTTCCTTCTGTCCGCCGTCGCATCTCTCAGTTCTGCCAAATTCATTCCAGTTGTTTCATGTATCTCGTCCATCCACTTTTTCCTTGGTCGTCCTTGTTTTCTCCTTCCCTCTCCATATGCTAACATCATTTCCTTTTCCAATCCATCTGATCACATGACATGACCAAAGAACCTCAACTTTGCTCTTAGCACTGTTTGTTGTAGTGTCTCTTCCTTCTCAATTCCGATACTCATGCGCACCCAATCGTTGGTCCTTTTCTCTTTCCATGATATTCTCTGCATCTTCCTCCAATCCACATTTCGCATGCGTTAATCTTTTTCCTCATTTTCTTGGTCATTGTCCATGTCTCGCTGCCGTATGTTACTGTTGGTATGATCAGAGCCTTCACCAATCTTTTTTTCGTGTCTATACTCAAATGTTTGTCCTTCCATATTTTTTCCAGACCATTCATTGCAGTTTTTCCTATCGCTACTCTACGATTTATTTCCATATCACACTTTCCCTCTTTTTCTATTACTGATCCCAAAAACGTGAAGCTAGTTACCGTTTCTATTTCCTCTCCATCTACTACAAAACTGTCCTCCTCCTCTGTTGTCATGATCTTTGTCTTCTTTATATTGAAGTAGAGTCCTGCTTTCTCACTTTCACTCTTGAGCCTTCTTATTAGTTCTACCAAATCGGTTTTTTTACCCGCCAATAGTGTTGTATCATCAGCGTATCTCAGATTGTTCATTGTTCTTCCCGCTATCTTTATTCCTTCCATAGCCTCATCCATTCCCGCCTGCCTCATTATCCTTTCAGCATACATATTAAATAGGAAAGGAGACAGAATGCATCCTTGCCGCACTCCCTTCCTAATCCTGAATCTGTCAGTATCTCCATATTCAGTCCTTATCACCGCTATCTGATCTTCGTACAGACCCCTAAGAAGTTGTATCAAGTGTTTCGGTATTCCCATTTCTCCCAAGGTTTTCCACATCAATTCATGATTAATGCAGTCAAACGCTTTGCTATAATCAATGAAGCATATGTATACTTTCTGTCCATACTCCCTTTGTCTCTCCATTATCCACCTCATATTGGCAATATGATCACGTGTTCCACGAAATTTCCTAAATCCTGCTTGACTATCAGGAAGCTCTCTCTCTATTGTACTCTCCATTCTATTATGTATTATTTTGAGTAATATTTTGCTTATGTGTGATATAATTGCTATTGTCCTGTAATTTTCACACTCTTTCGCATCTCCTTTTTTAAATAAAGGAATAAAGACTGAACTTTTCCAGTCTTCTGGCCATTTTCCAGTTGTCCATATGTTATTACAAATTTTTGTTATTGTCTTTGTCATCACTCCATCCCCAGCTTTTACCATTTCTATTGGTATCCCGTCTTGACCCGGTGCCTTATTATCTTTCAATTGTTTAATAGCCCATTCTACCTCTGCTTCCATGACTTCCGGTTCATTTTCATACTCTGTTACATCTGTTTTTTCTACCTTTACTCTTTTATCTTGAGATAAAATGTCAGCATCTTATTCCAGCTGGAAGATGGTGCTCAATGACATAGAAATATTACCATATAGTGGCATTAGCGGTAAATCTTGATGTCGTATAACTTGGTCAACAACCCAACATTTGTCATGGAGATGAGATTCAAATAGTTTCTGTTGTGTTATACTTACTTACTTACTAACTAACTTACTTACTTACTTACTTACTGGTATTTTGAACAAAGTGTAAAGTTCTTGTTTAAGGTCATGGTGACTACTTTCTGTGTTTTGGCGGTACGCTATCAGAACGGCCTAGGACAAATCGGCCCCGACAAACGGCCCTCGTCAAAATGGCCTCGACAAAACAGCCCCGTCATTTCGGCCCCCGTCATAACGGCCCCCCGTCATATCGGCCCCGTCAACTCGGCCCCAGTCACATCGGCCCCTCGCAAAATATCCCATGTCCCAAGTACTTTTAAGTTGGATTGGTGAAAAGAATTCTTTGCGTAAATAGAACTCAGATTGGCAAAACCGTAGTTTACGTTGCCAAATTATTTTATGTGGTCAGTTTAAAATGGAAGTTGGATTGCTGAAAATAATATTGGCGTTAAAATGGAAGTTGGATTTATCAAAATAATTCACTGCGTAAATAAAAGTTTCGATTTATGATAGTTGTCATTGAAAGCATTTAAATAATTAAATATGCGTCCATTGTCCAGCTGAACCGTCGCCTGAGGCCTCATTTCAACATAGTTTGTCAGCGTAAGCTTAAAAGAAATTGTACATTGGATATTTTGTATGGGGCCGATATGACGAGGGCCGATTTGACAGGGGCCGATTTGACGGGGCTGCTTTGTCGAGGCCATTTTGACGGGGGCTGTTTTGTCGGGGCCCATTTGTCAAGACCGTTTTGTCGGGGCTGATTTGTCCTCGGCCGTTCTGACGGGTCTGTGTTTTTGGCAGACATATTTTCAGAAGTAAATTTTCAAATTTACCATTTGCCAATGAAATTTAAGAACTCATATTTAACACTTTAACTTTTCGGTGTGCCGAAATTATCCTGTGGGACAGGATACAATGAATCCATTGCCATTCATAATCTTCTGAAGTTGTGGAAACTCACTGACAAGGTTCAACCTTGAGCTTTGATATCTGTCAACACTGAGCTTCAACGGAGTGTGCATTCTGCTGGAAGACAAGATAGGTCGAGGGCTCCTGTGGTTGGCCTGCCGTCACCATGTGATGAGCTTAGCCAAAGTATTCACCTTGTGCTGTGGTCCATCTAATTCACCAAATATTCCAATCTTCCAGACATATAAAGCTGCTTGGGAAGTGTGATACAGGACTGAATGTCATATCCGGGACTGAACCCTATCATGAAACACCACTAAGTTTTCTCAAGAAGTTTACTGAAAGAAAATCAGATTCAGAGATCAGAGATAACTACCAAGAACTCATTGAGCTGAAAATTGTTGTCTTGGAAGTTAGCCTTCAATAATTCACTGGAGAGCCCCTAGGCCAATTCAACATGCAAGTTGGATGGCCAAGTTACTGTATGCCATCAAAATCTACCATTTTCGTGATCAACGTGGTGTATTCAATCTAACGAATAAGGAAGAAACTTAGATTCATCGATTTGTGCAGCTTCGTTGCCCTTCTTTACACAAAAGCATGGACAAAGGCCTCACTTGCTGCTGATGCTCCAGGACAAGATCTGTCACTTTGGATTAATCTAGGAAAATATGAGCCAGTTGACCCCGAAGATCAGCGTTGCTGCCAGGAAGGCCCTAGAAACCACTAGTGGTACCTTTCAGATGATGCTGTAGGTCTGGCACTGTTCTCAGACCAACTTCCAGTAACAGATAAGGTGAATATTGTTCACAGAGTAACTGCAAAGCCTGGTGAACGGAAGGTGAGAGGTGATGCTACGGTACTGAAGGAGGTGGCTTGCTTGGGTGATTTTGCAACCCAGTGAAAACTGACACTGCTGTCACACCTGAAGATTAGTGATTACTTTCTTACACTTCCACAGGAGAAATGGATCGAGAATGAGGATTGCAAACAAGGTAGAGAGAGAATTCAGCAGTTGAGAGTGGTAAACGACACGGCTCAGAGGTGTGTGAAGTTGTTAGAGGAATTCAACCGACTCACCACCAATAATGAAGAAGAAAAGCAGTGTCTTCTCCAAGTGGTCGAGGCAAATAGGAATGCTATTTGCCTCACAACAACAAAGAAGGCTGTTGTTGACACAGTGCTTGCAGTTTCTAGACTCTAAGACTGTAGCTGGTGTTGAAGTCATCAAACCGGAACAATCGACATTCATGGTCCGAACGATGTGTTTTTGTTTTATTTTTGGACATTTCCAATTCTTCAAACCTACTTAAATTTTACAGTTCAACCTGACTAACTGTTCTACTATCACATGTGTTGTCAAATAACAGTAAAATTTGATTTATCACGAGATAAAATACATTCATATGGGAATGTATGCTCGACGCATTCATTTCCACAATTAGTGTCTTTTTATCGGTATCAGGCAAAGTGACACAGTTCGTGAGCACCGTCTTCCCGTTGGAATTGAAAGCTGAAATTTTGTCTAAATAATACTATTGATAGGTCTAACAAACTGAGAGGGTGCCCTGGTTTCTAGCTTGCACTTTGTTTTTGACCATGCATCTGTGAACCACCCTAGGCGCTATATTACTTGTCGTGTATAATGGTATTTTTATTTATTATTAAATAGACCTGAGGTTGATACTTGATACACCGAGACTATAATGACGCTTAATTGTTTTATTTCAGAAAACTACTAACTAGTGGGAAAGCTTTCTCAATGTTTTGCATGGCTTCACAAAAATGTTCGTAATAGCAAAATCAGAATTCCAGTTCTAACTGGTCGATTATATGTGACTTTTGAACAAGATGAAGTTTAAATACATAATTCTATATACTGACATGGACGGTCAATATTTTCTGTTGGGTTATCCCGTAGTTTAGCTTGCTAAATTATTCTAATGTCTTCAATGCCGTACTTGACGTTGGTAAGTAAGCACTCTACCTATGTCTATCATAACTATAATCAATCCCGAGAATTTTTAATCAATCCAGCTTCCATTTAATGAAAAAATGACCCAACTTCTATTTAACCAGAAAAATATTTTTCATCAATGGAACTTTTATGTAAGCAAAGAACTTTTCCCATGGGTCCTGCTTCGACTTATGGAAACAATTATTTTCATAATTCCAACTCACAAAGAAAAAACCGGAGTATAACATGTGACACTAAACGTTGACTGAAATGTTAACCAGGTACTAGGGGCCAGGGTGGTATAAGCTTTTAGCTTTTTCCTGGCTTCCTGTTGCGCAGTGACTGATCTGTTTCTGTCATGATGTGTACTGTTATTTGTTCTGTTTCTGACGCAATAAATAAATAAATAAATAAATAAATTAGTTCAGCTTCTATTGCATCAAAACTAAGTTTCATTAATCCAGCTTCTATTTACGGTAAAAATTATTTCCATCAATACAACTTCTATTTAAAGACAGAAATAGTTTCATCAATCCCACTTCGAGTTAGTGAAACAATTTTTTTCCTCAATCCAGCTTCCATTTCAATTTGACGATATAAAATAATTTAGCAACCTAAACTTCTCTTGCATAAGCTTGAATAAGCTGGTGCCCTGCGCTTGGCTTTCGAGTGGCGCTTTAGAAATTTGGAGATTACGATTCCTGGTTTGTGCAAAACGAAAACCAATCTGACTCACCCGCAATTATGAGGAGAATGTGAAAGTAGCAAATTATCACGATGGCTTTTTGCAATAAGATAAACATAATTTATTTGCCATGCAATCAAACTAATATTCCACAGATAAAAAAAGGTCTAAAAACATCGTTTATAGGCCCTATATCTTTTCAGCGACTATCAAAATGACAATGTTGGACCACTCTCCATTTTCTGAAATCCCAAGCTCTTGCCAGAAAACTCCCAAGATTGGCCAAAAAGTGTACCACAAAATCCCAAGGTTCCGAATAGGAAAAAGTTGATGAAATCGCCTGCTTGGAGCCAAAAGGGCCTAACTGCAAGTTTTACCATTTTCCGGTTTATTGCTGATTTTGATAGTAATCGATGGCCAGAACACTTGGGCCAAACGGGCCAGTCTGATTCGCAGCGTATTTGCTGTATGGCATGCAAACTATAAGGGCCTAACTGCAAAGTAATAATTCCATTCGGGCCAAAACGTCCTATCTGGCAGATAGGACGTTTTGGCCCGAATGGAATTATTACTTTTCAGTTAGGTCCTTATGGTTTGCATGATGCCGTTGACGTAGTTTAGGCTAGCTGTTAGGTCACTCGTTAAAATGGCGGACTTTTCAAAACCTAGGTCGTAAGAAATGTTTTAATGTCAAAGCGGTGATGCCTTTGCTGGATCTTTTGGATGATAAAGAGAAGGGCAGTAATTTAGAGATTAACATTACCAGAGACAAAATTCTGAATATACATTTTTATGGTAGGCCTACTGCATTCTATAATTTGGTTTTGTTAACTGAAATTGTTGAGGCCTCCCAGACTCATTTAAGTCCCTACTTAGGCGTACAATTTTGTAGAGACACTGATTAAGTCTACAAGGCTCATTTTAGTCACTGCTTTGAACGTTAATGTAGCCTAATGGTGTAAATTTTGGTTGGTTTACATGGCTGAAGCATATAAAGCTCATGAATTTTAATCATCGTTTAGATGTTATTCCAAAAGTATAATATTGTTTCTGTTGACTGCATGGGCGTAGACAGAAAAAATTTCGGAGGAGATTTTAAGTTTTCGGGGGTTTCCATTGGAAATTGTCTAAAAATTTCAGTTTTTTGTATTTTGCATATAATTGCATAGAACATTTTTTGGCAATTTATTGGGGGGGGTTGAACCCGTAAACCCCCCTAAATACGTCCATGGTTGACCGACACTAATAATTATTTATCATGCTTTTGAATTAAAATATGCAACAACTCCAGCAGATGGCTCTTTAGTGACACAACATGAGTATAGTTTTCTAAGAGCCAGAAGGGCTCATCTGCCTAAATAATTAAATTTCTCATCTATCAATCAACTTTTAACGAATTTTAATATTTACCCTTTTGAACTGTTCACTTATGACAATTGTGAAGTGCTAACTTATAATGTAACTTGTATAATGTGATTTAGGGCCTATGCCAAATCTTCAAGTCGCTTTTTCTCGATTACGCATAAATTGCAGTTAGGCCCTTTTGGCTCCAAGCAGGCGAAATATGAAATGCGTTTTAACTTTTAACAATCACAATTATTCACAAAAATGCCTAGTTAAGAACTCACAAAGAAAAAACCGGAGTATAACATTGAATTAACAATGTTTACAGGTTACAATATGCGGACAATTCATCCCCGGACGATTCATCCCGGACGATTCATCCCCGGACTATTGATCCCCGGACGATTCATCCTGGACCATTCATCCTGGACCATTCATCCTGGACCATTCATCCTGGACGATTCATCCTGGACCATTCATCCCTGGACGATTCATCCTGGACCATTCATCCCGGACCATTCATCCTGGACGATTCATCCTGGACCATTCATCCTGGACCATTCATCCTGGACCATTCATCCCGGACCATTCAATCAAATGAAATAGAAATTACGATATAAAGTAAAGCAACGGAAAGAATTGAAATTAATGAAGAAGCATCTATTTGAAATTTATCAGCAGTAGTAGGTGTAGAGGTCCTGATGGTGTAGGGAAGGGACTAGTTCACTGAAAAGCGAAGAATTTACTGTAACAGTTAATGACTGTGAAGTTATAGTACTATCGGTCTTGTTACATTTCTGTAACAGAAATATCCTTGTATTAATACACATTATCAAATGAAATAAAACAAATGTTGCATTTCAATAATTTCTATTATTTTATTTAACTTTAAGTTGTGACAAAGTTTTACTCCAGCATTCCATAAACAGAGAACAGTGGTGCCGCACTCTGAGAACGATTTTGACCAATGAATTCAGCAATGTCAAAGCAACCATCTTTTTCCAGAGTCCAAAGGTGTTGTTCCTCATAGTTATGGGCAAAAAGACAATTCTCCCCACGATGACATGTATTCGGCTTCCAAAACTCATAATGTCGACAAAGCACATAGCCACCACGAAAGTCACGATGATTTATTTTACTAATTGGTTTACAACTAAGTTTCGATTTATTAATAATAAGATGTAGTTACAGTAGTAACAGTTTTAATTGTGCGACAAATGCGCAATTGCACGAAGGTACAATAACACATTTGTTTCTCCGTATCCACCAACAGCACGTCTAACTCTTTCGACCAAGTCGCGGTATTTCTTCACACCAATTTCCTGGGCACCAGTAGTTGCTTGCATGAATGCTGCCTTCTGCTTTTGACTATCTTTCTCCAGCCCTTCAATCATCAACCATAGTGAAGGGTGAGTGCACATGAACAGTGATTGTATGCCATGATGCCAGCCTTCCACTATGTTTGTGGTACGTGCTATACCATCTCCAGCTGATTCGTACTGATTCCACATCGGGATTGGAAACATGGCTGGGCCATAATTGTGGCCTCTGCCTCGGAGTCGTCGACCTCTAATGTAGGTGTGTTCGAAGTAGGATAGAAGTTCGTTCATTCTGTCATGTTCTGGCATGTCTTCAGCTAGCAAGTCGAATGATTCAGCAACATCATCAACCGGTACATGTGCGAGTGCTGATAAACATCGAACACTTCCACGTAGCACATCGTCAGTTTCGTAATCGTTCTTCATACCCAATTCATTCACCTTGCGAAGGACACTCTGGTTGAGATGAAAGTAACATCCGGTTATGGAAGCTCCGGGAAATGCATGGGAAAATGCTCCCATTGCCGCTGACTCGAAATCGGTTAAAATCGTTTTTGGTGCAGCACTTGGCATCAGATTCTTCAATTCCGTTATAAGACGGTCGTAGGTTGCTCGGGTCTTGTTCGGCAATAGACAAAATACTGCGGCAGGATTAATTCCGTTCATGAACTGGAAATGTATACTGTACATCTGGAAAAAGATGGAGGGTACCACCTTGAAAGTGCCATCAGCCAACCAGATGTCGGATCTGGCTAGACCACCAAGAAGCATTCTATCGCCCAAGATGATAAGCCGATCATCTCCCGATCCAGAATCAAATAATAGTGCCAAAGGCGCGAAGCCTATTCCGACTAGGGGGTCTGGGGGAGCGTCGTAAGCTCCCCCAGCGGGGTCTGGGGCCCCCCAGAAGCCAACGCATTTTGTAGCAGTTGATATCACATGGAGCACGTTTCAGGGCAATTTAGGCCATTGTTTGCAAGCTCTGTTTCTGAGCGATAAAGTCATGAAAACTTCAATAAGAAATTGTATTTCCAGATTCCCAGACTCAGGGTTGCCACAAGATTAATAAAACAAAATTCCATGACCTTTTTCAATGACATTAAGACTTACTTTAAATTTTGAATATAGATTAGGGTGGTCGCATCTCTAATGGAAAATTTTCAACGTCACTTGTTTACTTTCGCCAACCCGGCATTCCGTGCCAATTGGTTTAAAAGTAATGTAGCCCAAAAATTAGCAGGATCGAACAATATCTAGGACTCGCACAACGTCTTTGAAATTTTGATTTTTACAAATAATTTTCGTCATTTCGAGTAAATGTATTTGATTCGCATTTTTAGACCTATGTTTAGTTTTCAACAGAAAGGCTGGATGATTTTACTTAAGCACAACTACAAAATAATTTCTACAATGTTTATGCTCTCGTTGATTGTTTATTATTTATTTTTATTGGCATTTTAGTGATATTTGATCCGTGAGTTCCTGAAACCGATAACCACAAATCAATTCGAATAAGCATACACAGAAGGGTGCAGTGGAAAAAAAGTAAAAATTAGAAATTCGAAAAGTAATAGCAACCAAAAGTTGCCTATTGGCATGGATCAAAAACTGTTCAAAATTTAAAAATAATATTAATGTCTTCCGCCCCCACCAGAGGGCCAAAGTTACGAGACAAAGCGTTTTTCGAGAAAATTGAAGGTTTTCTTGTAAAATATTCTAATTGAAAACTAATTAACTGACATTCAGAATACCGCTAGAAAGAGCTCTTAAAACTGAATAAAATGATGTGTTATTTTCAGAATATCCCCATATTTGTAGAAGTTATTAACTTTTTACCATTTCCTCAATAATAATAATAACTCTAATAAATAATTTTAATCACTAATCAGTGTAATCACTAGTAACCAGGCATGCAATAAATGTCATTGTGTTATAATCTGGTCCTACTACAGGCAGTTGAATTTATTCCTGGTTTAAATGTTCACTTTTCATGGTTGATTACAACTATTATGCTTACTTTTCGAGTGTTCCTATATTTGATAAGGGGCAAAACTTTGATGGTGTTGTGCGAGTCCTAAATATTAATATTTTTTCATACAACTTTTTGTGTGATGTTTCTGGATGGAATGGAACCAAATGGAACCTTGGCGAACAGTAGATTCAAACTTTTGACTTACTTTAAATTTTGAATATAGATATGCTATTTATCAAGTTCCTGAAGTTCACTTTTTCTATAAAAGTGTTTTTTAAAGCTGTTTAACTGAGCATAGAATTCTCTTCTGCTTCTTCAGCTGCCTTTCACTTGTTTATCGAAGAAACTCTATGTCTTTGCATAATCCCTTTTCTTGTCCACAGTGTTCATTTCCTGGTCGTTTTCCTCCTTTTTCTTTTTTTGGATTGTTTTTGTTTTGTTCATCAAGGTGCTATTCCTACTTGCTTCTAGCAGCTTTAGCATAAGTTAACATTGACGGTGTATTAGAATCTTGTTGCACCTTTACATCACCAGCTTTCACTATGGCATCTTGAATAATTTTGTCTGCAGTGCTTTCTTGTTGACAACCACATAATTAGTGTTCATGAAAAAGCCTTTTTCTGCATTTGCTTGGCCATGAGATAGAACAAGAACAAGCTTTACAATTGACCAAATATCAATATAAGTTGGATTGTTCATGAGTGCACAAAGAAATGTGTCCAGCGATATGTGTTTGTTATCATATTCAATGAAGTCAGCATGGTTCAATGGATGCCATCTGACTTTGTAGGAACTGTTTAAATAGCCTTAAGTCTCTGTCTCTCTCTCTCTCTCTGTCACTGTGTGTGTGTGTGTGTCTCTCTCTCTCTCTCTCTCTCTCTCTCTCTCTCTCTCTCTCTCTCTCTCTCTCTCTCTCTCTCTCTCTCTCTCTCTCTCTCTCTCTCGCTGTCCCTTTCCCCTTCTCTCTCTGAAGCCAGTCAAGGAACCATGGGCTCATATTTCTATACCTTATGATGGTTTTACAGACGATTCTGACTTATAACCACTTCTACAACCAAACTATGCACATTTATATACCGTTTGAAATAATCAGAGTTACTTGATAGTGTAGTGGTTAACATGCTGGACTGTCAAAGGAGAGGTGGGGGTTCAAATCCCCGCCAGGGCAGAAATTTGGTTTAAGATTTCTGTTCACGTGCGCCTCTGGCCAACTCAACAACGATGAGTACACTGACTGTACATTGTCTGTGGGATGAGACGGCCAGGGAGAGGACTGGCATGCCTGCATGGCTACCCGCCGTCGATCGTATGTTGTGGTTAGTCGTGGCTAAGAACATGAAGTCAACACCACTTCATACCCATGGTTATCTCAGGGCTAGCTTCAGGCACTGCTCTTCTCGTCTTCCAATATTCAGATTATCCCAATTGTCTACAACTCTTCCAGGGATTATCCAATACAATCGTTCTAACCGAATCTACAATTCTCTAATACACTAGTGAAAAAAATTAAGCACGATCCTGACACAAGAATTTTCTTCAACAATAAATAATCTAAAAGAATGGAATCACACTACTGGTAAATTCTAACACATACTTTTAACTTGACACAAATATGCACTAAAGTCTAATACGTTCAAGTGCAGACTGAGCCAAATATGACTGATACGGTGCTAACTCAACTGACTCCTTCAAATCTGGACTCAAAAGTTATTTGTTTTCTAAGGCTTACCCTGCTGTTAGTTGGCAAGAGGTAAAATAGTGTGCACTTGTACTTACCATCGAGCTGCAGTGACTTGATTCGAAAAACGACAGATAATATTGGTCAAATAATTTCAAAAGCGCTCCGCTAGGCAAACACTTTCTTTATTTATCAATTTTAGTTATTTAAAATTTATTTATAATCTCCTGTACACTGAATGTGGCTGAGAAAATGAAGTCATCGAGTATTGAGATGAACTGAGCTAATCTCTCTGTCTCCTCCCACTCTGAAAGCTCTGCCCACTCTGAAAGCCCACACAGAATATTATGTATTTAAGCATCTATGTAATATATGTGTGTATATATATATAATATATATATATATATGTATGCATGCCTGTATGTATGTATGTATGTATGTATGTATGTATGTATGTATGTATGTATGTATGTATGTATGTACGTATATATGTGTATATATATTTATATATATATGAATCTAATACATATCACAGCTGTCTCAGTTGTCCTGCATGTCTCATATTTCGGACCACTCTGCCCTACCTTGTAGAATGATAAATTGTGCGTCACATTCCTCCTCAGACCACATCTAGGCCAACTCCGGCTTTGAAGAAAATCTATCTGTCAACGACCAAATTTGCAAATGTGGTTTCCAGTGGAATCAGGCTCAGAGAGTAAGGTATTCAGTATCAGTGCAATATATAATCCTACAAGACTGCAGTCGTCTTGCTTCCCTACCAGCTTTGTCCGGCTTAAGGCATATCGGTAATTCTTGCATACCCCACCCCCACCCCAAAAAACTCTTCGGATTTGGAAAAATTGTGTGGGTCACATTTTTAACCCTGGGGGTGCTCAAGCAGCCAACCAGATGTCGGATCTGGCTAGACCACCAAGAAGCATTCTATCGCCCAAGATGATAAGCCGATCATCTCCCGATCCAGAATCAAATAATAGGAAATTGATAAATTTCGATGGGAAATGAAAGCTGAGATTAGTTGGTGTTGGTGGTAAGGTCTGCTGGTTATCACCGCTTGACAATACAACTTGACGATGACGACGCAGAACACGGTTGAGAGAAGTTTTCTTGGGCAAGGCCATCAACACATGTGGACCCAGATCAACCATGACCGCACCGGAAGACGAACTTGGTGTTGCTATAGTTTCTGTCATTTTCTTCTTCATGTCTGCGATAGCGGCCCGTGCAAGTGCTGTTGAGACATTACCGCTGTGGGTGTGGTCTGGTGACTGATCTCCGATCACAACGTTGTTTGCATCTGTTAGCAGTCGTGCTTTGCAGTTGAAAACCTGGTGTTTGCAACAGCGCCATTGTGTTTGTCCTTGTGCGTTCTCTCCTTTTCTCCAGTATTCGTAGTTTCGATGTATCACCGTTCGCTTTCCACGTTTCGATGTTCCAAAGTTTACCGTCGTCATAACGTATTATTTTATTGTTTCTTATTCAATGTTTTCCGTTAACTAAGAAATAAGCCTATTTATTTCTTGATATTGAAACGTTTCTGATTCGAAAAACCTGCGCACTTCACACTGAACCCATACTTTGGTGACGTCATGTTTTTTGACCTAAGAGTCATTATTTCAGTAAGTAAGATGAAATGTGTGGTGTAATGGCGAACCTTGTAAATGTTTTACAACTAAGTATTGGTTACTTCATGATTTCTGTCGTATTTACACCGGAAATACCACACGAGTTCTATTTTCTTATGAATTCTACGAGTGTGGAATCCACGAGTACAATTCATTTGAAAATAGAACGAGTTTGGTACTTAATGTACTAAAACGAAAAAATCATGAAGTAACCTATTTATACCATGACCATACCATGAAAGGTGCGTTAAAGCTTCATAATTCACTTACTAACCACAATCATAGAATACTGTCCAGGATGAATCGTCCGGGATGAATCGTCCGGGATGAATGGTCCAGGATGAATCGTCCAGGATGAATCGTCCAGGATGAACAGTCCGGGGATGAATGGTCCAGGATGAATCGTCCAGGGATGAATTGTCCGGGGATGAATCGTCCGGGGATGAATTGTCCGGGGATGAATCGTCCAGGATGAATCGTCCGGGGATGAATTCTCCGGGGATGAATAGTCACCAAACCACAATAATAACAAACGTCTTTCAGACTGAGTGAGTTTTTCTAATCTGATTAGAACAAGCCACTGTTTCAAAGTAAGGTAAAAATCTGAAAGGTAAACCTTAGAAGGTAAACCTTAGAAAAATCCCAAGATTGCTAGGCAAAATCCCCAGATCCCAAGTCTGACCCCAAAGTCCAAAGATCTTGGGAAAATTCCCAAGCAGCGGTCGCACTGATGTTGGCCTATTGTCTGGAAAAACCGTTCTAAATATAGATATCCATGTATTGACCAGCCGGTTTTAGGAAAACCATAAATGGCCGCGTTTTGATCACACTCCAATCTTCACTGTTTGCTTTCTGACAGTGCCAGTCCCAAGCCTGGATAAAGGAGGAGGTCGACGCTAATGTCGCTGATCCAGGGCCGTCACCAGGGCTCATTAGCCAGGGCCGTCACCAGAACGCCCAAGCATCATCATATCACTCCCATCCTCAAATCACTCCATTGGTTAAAAATCCCAGAGCGAATTCACTTCAAAGTCTTATCACTAACCTACAACTCTCTACAATACTCCCAGCCCAGATATCTTCGCGACCTCTTCACCATCCAGCCAACCCGCTCTACCAGATCTTCCTCCATTCTCACTCGATCTCTCTCGACCTCCTGTCACGTATACTCATCTCAAGTTCAACTACCGAGAAATATCCAACACCGCACCACGTCTCTGGAACGACCTACCTCCTGAATTCCGCACTTTTCGGTTCCTCAACCATCATCTTTAATCACCCACCATCATCCGCATCAGGCTCCTCTATCCATCAACGCCAAGGCTTTCCACTCGAAACTAAAGTCTCTCCTCTTCAAGAACTCTTACCCCGACTCAACTGATCCTGTACCTTCAAACTCTCGACCTAAACGACAACCACCTTAGCAGCTACTACTCTGACCCCTCTGATCCTCTAGAAACCGGACTCTGACTTCCCTCGGACTACTCTTTTGGACAACCCTTCTGACTAGACGCAGCGCTCGTGAATAAGCTGGTGCCCTGCGCTTAGCTTTCCAGTGGCGCTTTAGAAGTTTGGAGATTACTGTGGGGTTTTAGCTATTTGGAGCTTTTGTCTCTATAGAAGTCTTTCCTTACTCACTCGTCGCCATGTTGACTTCTACGTCGCCCTGGTTTCGGATTGTATGGGACTGCTGTGAATGTTATTGTTCATTCCTACCTATCAATGGGTTGCTAGGCCATTAGAGGTTTCCGTACTATTATTCTACGCCGATTTGGCCAGACAGAAGAGATGTATTCCGGGGCACCCGTGCACTGGCTCCCCTTCCTATCCTCCTCCGCCTCCATCGGTTGTGACAAGGTGGGTTATCCGAGGGTGGGTTCCCGTAGTAGTCGGTCTGATTACAAGTGGTGGCCAGACTTACTTGTGGATCCGCTGCTAATCCGAAACCTGAGTCTGCCCCTTAAAGACCTCCATTACTTACTTACTTATTTATAATCTCTAGTTCAATAGACAAGACTTCTTCTCGTTTCATGCTTATTATTTTAACACACACAATTAATCGTTACAATGCCTCAACAATAAGTCATACATATCCGCTAACAATGCTAGTATCATCAAAGGCAGTTTCATTCATTATACTCATTAGCCATTACACGTTAATTTCCACTTTCACAATACTACACGAATACACTTTAAGCCATTAATCATCATCCATTCACAACCATTCATTATTAGTGCATCAACATTCATATATCTTATTCCATTGACGTTCATGCATTCGTCCAATGTCATCACTCGTCTCTATCTGTCCAAGTGAAAGTCGTGCACAGTTATACTAATTCCCCAATTTAGCCTCTTAATTATTTTTACTCTGTCGGGTCATAAATTGGCTTTCAAACTGTACCGTGACCTAGACAGCAGGGTCTAAGTTCTTCCCTTACGTCGACAGGTGAGCGTAGCAGGCCTCCGTCGTCGATGTGGTCATATAGGCTACCACAGAGCTTGGCGTCGATTGGTCCTTCCCTCGATGTCGCTCCCGATCGTAAGAATCACGTATAGAATCTTCCAGGAGGATCACTCAGTTACACAGTGCAGATCGTACTCCGTTTCACGTTCATACAGAATACACGGACAAGCGGCGTCTTCCTTCTACCGTCGTTCTTGTTACCCATCGTACAATCGCAGATCCACGCGTCGTTCACGCGTAGTCTTCATAATACTCGCTCTATATTCCTCGTATTTCACATATCATACGGAAACAGGCTACTGCCTCATAACTTCACTATAACCGTTACACGTTTCTCGTAGCTCGCAGGCGAAGAGGCTTGACTCTCAAGGACTCTAGCCCGTGGCTTACCCAATACGTGCAATCCAAATGCATCATCAGAGCGAGTTCCATACTCCAGCTCCCGGTCAGGACTTCGGTTAACTGACATCTTCTTCCTCGAGCGATAGCCTCTTTGGCCCATCAAAGCGATTCCACGTACGCGTAACAAGGGTGAGTTTCCATCTCACCTCGGACAGGATTCACGTCGACTGTCAGTATACTCCATACTTTACGAGAGCGGATTCCGTTCCGTCCGGCTCCCTTGCTCTCCGGTTGACGCTGGAACGACTCCTTCCAACTATAGTTCACGGAGGCCATCGGACTCGTATCCGCCGTCCGGCCTACGGGCATCGTTCTTTCCGATCGACTAGCCTCCTTGGCTGCTGGAATCGACTGCGGTCTTTGCGGTGTCTGTATAAGGCCTTATCACCCGCGTCTCTCTGAGGCAACGCATGCGACAGGCGTGCTTCACACGTGCTGCTGGCGTGTCGTCCTCTCATTGGCTAAGCGCTCCTGCTGCTAGATCCAGGCCCTGTAGGCGCAACGCCCTCTGTCGTTAAGGTCGTCCGTTCTACCCTTCGGCCAAATTATCATGGCGCTAAATAATTTCGTTGTGAAATTGTATCAATTCTCACATTACGATGTCCATGTGATTTCTCTAGATTTCTCTAAGGCCTATGATACGATCAGACACTCCTACTTGGCTGAACAATTGACCTCTCTGCCTATCCCAGATAACATATTGAACTGGATTAATTAGGCCTATCTCCCTCCTGAGCAAATGTGGTCATTGCACCAAGTTCTGTGGTATTTTATCTGCACTGGCTGAAATCAATGCCAGCATAATTCAGGGTTCTGGCATGGTCCTGTAAACTTCCTGGTTGCCATCTGGATCCGGTCTAAAACCTCTCTATAGGCCTAGCTTTAATCGTATCTTCAAGTATGCTGATGACTGCATTCTTGTGATCTTGGCTTCTAACATCTCCACTACTGATGCAGAATTAGATCATATTAGTGCCTGGGCTCGTAAATGTGATCTCCACCTGAACCACTCAAAATCCTGTGAGATTGTAATTTTACCAAACCAAAAGTGAATCATATAGGCCTACAGGCCCTGCAGCCCCTCCAGTGCTGCCTGGCATTAAAAAGGGTTGTGTCATTGAATATACTGGGTGGTCGCATCTCTAATGGAAAATTTTCAACGTCACTTGTTTACTTTCGCCAACCCGGCATTCCGGTGCCAATTGGTTTAAAAGTAATGTAGCCCAAAAATTAGCAGGATCGAACAATATCTAGGACTCGCACAACGTCTTTGAAATTTTGATTTTTACAAATACTTTTCGTCATTTCGAGTAAATGTATTTGATTCGCATTTTTAGACCTATGTTTAGTTTTCAACAGAAAGGCTGGATGATTTTACTTAAGCACAACTACAAAATAATTTCTACAATGTTTATGCTCTCGTTGATTGTTTATTATTTATTTTTATTGGCATTTTAGTGGTATTTGATCCGTGAGTTCCTGAAACCGATAACCACAAATCAATTCGAATAAGCATACACAGAAGGGTGCAGTGGAAAAAAAGTAAAAATTAGAAATTCGAAAAGTAATAGCAACCAAAAGTTGCCAAATGGCATGAATCAAAAACTGTTCAAAATTTAAAAATAATATTAATGTCTTCCGCCCCCACCAGAGGGCCAAAGTTACGAGACAAAGCGTTTTTAGAGAAAATTGAAGGTTTTCTTGTAAAATATTGTAATTGAAAACTAATTAACTGAAATTCAGAATACCGCTAGAAAGAGCTCTTAAAACTGACTAAAATGATGTGTTATTTTCAGAATATCCCCATATTTGTAGAAGTTATTAACTTTTTACCATTTCCTCAATAATAATAATAACTCTAATAAATAATTTTAATCACTAATCAGTGTAATCACTAGTAACCAGGCATGAAATAAATGTCATTGTGTTATAATCTGGTCCTACTACAGGCAGTTGAATTTATTCCTGGTTTAAATGTTCACTTTTCATGGTTGATTACAACTATTATGCTTACTTTTCGAGTGTTCCTATATTTGATAAGGGGCAAAACTTTGATGGTGTTGTGCGAGTCCTAAATATTAATATTTTTCATACAACTTTTTGTGTGATGTTTCTGGATGGAATGGAACCAAATGGAACCTTGGCGAACAGTAGATTCAAACTTTTGTTATTAAGAACCACCCTACTGGGCATTGAGATTACCGAAAAGTTCGGTTTTCCCCGTATGTTCAAAGACTTTGCATTCGGGCCAAGCAATCTCTCCATGCCCATCGTATTTCGATCTCACATGGGCTTTCGGGGTTAGGCTTCATGATGTGGCCAGGGCTACCACAATCAACCGCATGCTATAGGCTACTGTTCCCAAGTATGGTGGGGCTTCGCCAGTTAAAGCAAGAACTCTTTGAGCGCTCTGGTCCTCAAGTTGGTACGCCTTGGTTTCCTACCCAAATCTTTCCCCACCTTTGAGGAGCTTTGCAAAGGGCTGACATAGACCTCTTTAGAAACATTAACAAATACTATAACCACACCCTCCACGACCTTCCAGGGCCGGATTAACAAATGTGGGGGCACTGTTCAGTAAAACTGTAGGGCCCAGCCTCGTAGAATCACAACAAAAAGTACACACAAAACATGTTATATTTTTCCATTATTAATTCGTGCCTCTTTCTATTTGTACAATATCAGTAGGGCTTATAATTATGCAGGCTGTGCTAACAAGATTTTAACGTAATGTTTACACCCCGGTGTAGAATGCACAATTTCACCCTTCCTACCAAGAATAAGCGTAACTATACATTCCGCGAGTCTCGTTTACAAAGATATATATATATTAATTGTCTCATAACACTGACCAACAAAATAATATTTTTTGTTTGCTTCTCAGAACTTTAGAACTGTTCTTAGCTAAATTTGGGGCGCTGATTTCAAATATGAAATCGAAATTTGGCTATCACGTCAGGTTTTTTAGGTACGCAGAGGTGAGGTTCTACACAATTGCGAACTCTCAACTCATACTATCAGAGAAAGTAAAGTATTAAAAATGTATCGGACATTGCTTTTGCGCTTGTTCTTAGCTCAATTTAGGGTGCTGATTTCAAATATGAAATTGAAATTTGGCTATCACGTCAGGTTTTTCAGGTAACCATCGGTGAGGTTCCACGGAATTGCGAATTCTCAACTCCAACTATCAGCAAATGAAAAGTATATTAAAAATGTATGAAGAATTGGATTTTGTGCTTGTTCCTAGCTAAAGTTTGGATGCTGATTTCAAATATGAAATCAAAATTTAGCTAGCATGTCAGGTTTTTTAGGTACGCAACAGTGAGGTTCTACATAACCGCAAATTAATACGGTACATTTGCAGTATGAACTATGCGATGCGTACCTAAAAAACCTGACGTGCTAGCCAAATTTCAATTTCATATTTGAAATCAGCATCCAACATTTAGTTGAGAGCAAGCACAAAAGCAAATGCCTCATACATTTTTTATTCTGTGTTTTCACTGATAGTAGGCCTATGAGTTGAGAACTTGAGAATCCGCAATTGTGTAGAACCTCACTTATGCGTACCTAAAAAACCTGACGTGCTAGACAAATTTCGATTTCATAATTTTGAAATCAGCGCCCAAAATTTAGCCAAGAACAGCTCTAAAGTTCTGAGTAGCAAAAAAAATTTTGTTGTTGTTGCCCAGTGTTACTGTAGGCGTATAAAACTGAAAGAATCCGAAAAACTTTATAACTTAAAAACTGGACGTGATAGACAAAAACGGTTTCCGGATTTGGAATCAGCATATTAAATTTAGTTAGGAACAGGTGTTAGAATCCCAGCAGCAAAATGCTTGTTGATCAGTGTATATAATCAGTTTAATTGTCTTGAATAGCTAACTCAAGCTCGACTCTACAGCTAATTGGTGTTACTTGTAACCAGTTGCGTTCATGACAACTGGATTTATTGAATTAAACGAATATTGATTGATTGATTGATCTTTTTGTCATTAACATTGGAATGACTCATGGTAAAAGAATATTACAGTTGCAGGCTTACCACAATACAGAAAATAAAATAGGCCTAATAGGCTTAGGCTAACAATACAGTCTTATCTAATTGGTCACACTGTTTGCAGTTTACATTTTGTAGCAAAACTAAGTTAGAGAGTTAAGAGCATCAACAAATTGTGAAATGATATGACAATTAATCAATATCGCTCAAATTGTCATGGAATTTACACACATACTTTGTGAGTCTTTTGGCTTGCAAATTCGTCAAAATGTACACGTGGCTCATGTTCAGGAGAATCCGACAGCTTCGCTCTACTCTTTACTCAGCATAACTGAAAACAGTGATACACTGCCTGATTCTGACGCGACTTGACTACTGTAACTCGTAACTCTATGGTCTCCCTGAATGCACACTGCTTCCTCTAACTAGAATACTGCATCAGGCTGCAAGACTGTGTCTTGGACTCTCTTACCGAGACCATATCACACCTGCTCTTCGATCTCTACACTGGCTTCATTTGTGTGCGTGTCCGCTTCAAGCTGGCACTCCTCATGTACAGCTCAGACAACCACGCCCCGCAACCATCAGCCACGCCCCGCAACCATCATCTTCCATACGGTTATATTTAAGACTTTAACAATGAGCTGCATTGGTTTCCCAGTCGCTTTCAGTACATTCTCGCCATTACAGTGTTAGAGCATGGCTTAACAATATAAAGTTCAAGTATTTCAGTACTAAACGTCTTAAATATCTAATAATTTCACCATACAACTAGTAGTAAGAAATAAATGTCATACTTACAGCTTGCATACGACTGTCTATACACAATCAAATATTGTAAAATTAAATTATACATGAATATATTGGCCAATATTATACTACTATACTACACTACGTTATAGGCTTCCTCAGAGATAAGGCTTTGCTGATTCGCTGTTGCTCCTCTGAAGTAAACAATTACTGAAGTAAACAAGCTAATAATTATAGTTCCACACAGGAGCATAATTTAGTACTAAGGCAAGAGATGAAGGTCTACAGGTCTGCTACATTTTCAAGTAATAATACCGCTCAGTACGGTATGATAGGTTCGTTGCTGGTGGAATGATAAGGCTTTGTTGCTTCGCTGTTGCTCCTCGTTGCTTTGTGGAATGATAAGGCCGTTGCTCTTCCTCAAGGTCACTGCCATAACATAACACAACCATGCCAGCACTTTTGTATTGGTACTTAAATGTTGCTATATTGCGCATTTAGAAACAGGCTTACACAAATTCAAATGCTAGAATTAAGACACAATAATATTATGTGAATAACAGTGTCTTAGTTATATCATATGAATTTGTGTAAGTTCGTATATCAAAAGTAAGGAAGGCATATAATTAAACAGTACATTGACTAGTGCACACAGAACATACAATAGGCCTACATCATCTAAATGTGAATATCACAAAGAAGATCAGACCTCAAGCCAACAAGCCATGGAATTGTGTTGTCTTAGCCTATACGTCCACGAGCAAGTGTCCATGCAGTCATTGAGCTATGTTTGCACAGAGTATTTATGGAAGAGACATTTCGCAAGGGGTGCTTATAGAGCAGGCATTTTGCAAGGCGTGCTTATGAAACAGACATTCAATACCTGTATAACCTGGAGTGGATTTAAATACCCAACTTCAAGGTTGACAGCCTAGTATGCTAACCATTGACTAATAAAGCCAGGGGTCACTGTTTAAGGACCTTATGCAAGTCCTTCACCTAATTGTTCAGAGCCATCGATGTTCTGTTGCGTGGTCAGGTGTGAACTTGTGAACTTTGAAAGGAGAGTATATATAATATCAAATACAATTGTATTGCATTGTATTGTATTGATTATTGTGCACCAGTTTGAATCGCACCAAAGCCATGCACACATACAAAAGTTACCTAACGCCATGTAATTTGCTACTATTCTCATACTTTCAGTTAAACAAACCAAGATATCAATAGTTTAAACGGTACGTCAAAACTGGCACATGCAAATATTCACTACAATTCAATAAGCACCATAAAAACAGTCTTAGTCATACAGTTATTATCATCGTTAATAATAATTAATAACTTCTACAGCCAAGGGCGTAACTTTGCCCCAGAAAGTGGTGGTGACTAATCCCTCCTCCTAATTTTTAACTTACTACTGGAAAGCTAGCTAAGCGCAGGACACCAGTTTATTCACAAGCGCTGCGTTAAGTCAAAGGGTTGTCCAGAAATTGTTCGATGGTGTTCCAAGTCCAGTTGCGAAGGAGACTCCATAGCAGATCGAAGCCTCAGAAACACACTACGCATTGTCGGGCTGCTATACTGCGACTTTTAAATGAATATCGTTAGGCTACTACTGTACTACCAATAATCGACGTTATGGTTCCAATAGTCATTGTCAACGCTAAATAGTTATCCGTAGTTTAGTTTAGTTAAATATTTTCATGTTTTCAATGCCGTACTTGACGGTGGTAAGTAAGCAGTCTACCAATGCCCATGATAATTGTCATCAATCCAGCTTCCATTTACGAGAAAAAATTCATCAATTGAACTTCTGTTTAAGCAAAAATTATTGTCATCAGTCCATTGCAACTTCTATTTAACCAAGGAATTTTTTCATCAATCTAAATTCTCTTTAGGCAAGAACTATTTTCGTCAATCCCACTTGCATTTAAGCAAAAAACCTTAATAGATCCAGTTCCTATTGAAGCGAAGACTTCGTTTAATCAATCCAGCTTCTATTTACGGAAACAATAATTATTTCTATCCATCTAACTTCTATTTAATTTATTTAAACAAAGAATTAGCTTCCTCAATCCAACTTCCAGTTAGGCCAACATTTATTTTCATCGATCCAGCTTCCATTTTAGATTGACAATATAAAATAATCTACCAGCCTAAACTACGGTTTTACACGCTAAATTACCATAAACTGCAGTTAGAGCTTAGTCTGTCTATAGGCTATCTACGGAACATGATACATTGCACGCACAATTATAAAGTTTTGCGGTCTCTCTACAATGAGTCGATCCATTTTTTCATATGAATTTGATAATTCGACCTTTTATAGAAACCAAGTGGATGATGTCACCAAATTATGAAACCAAACATTATGTAGGTAAGGTACATTGTACGTAGGTGGACACACTGTGGAGGAGGCCTCCACAGTGTGTCCACACATACCGCCATTGGGATGTCAAGCATGCATGAGTAGACAGCCAAATGCTTTCATGTTAAAAAATATATTTCAATGCAGGACCAAAAAGTGGTGGTGACTATCACCACCACTTTTAAAAGTGGTGGTGACCGGACACCACCGTCACAATAGAAAGTTACGCCTATGTCTACAACGCCTGTGTATAGGCCTAATGCACAAGACCAACAACCGATGGAACACCAAAAAAACAAGTTGTAGTCATATCAACATCCAGGTCGGTCTGTTGAGAGACTGTCTACGGTGCATAAACAATTTGAAAAAGTGAAGTTTCAGGCTGATAGCAAAATGCACTTGTGACTGAGCAGAATGAGCCAACACGAGAAAGGATCTTGCTGAAAAGTGACCCTAAGACTGGTGAACTATGCAAGATTCGATGGAAAGAGAAGCAGAGGCAAGCCAAGACTACTCTAGATAGATACTACTGTATAAATGAGGACATAACATTACGGACTAACAGAACTCCGCCACTACCCTAGCTGTGGTAGTGCCAGTCCCAAGCCTGGAGAAAAAAGGAGGGCGACACTAATCATCTTTGTAATGACAGTGTCGTTAAACAGCAACCAAGCAAACGGACCAACACTAGGCCCCCTAAAGATGAGTAATGGACTTCACAAATGACCGAGGACAATGGAGATCATTTATTTATACCCATCACAGCCAAAATGGCTGGGGTTAGGAACTGAATATATATATATATAAATTATAATATATATATATTAGGGTGGTTGCATCTCTAATGGAAAATTTTCAACTTCAGTTGTTTACTTTCGCCAACCCGGCATTCCGTGCCAATTGGTTTAGAAGTAATGTAGCCCAAAAATTATCAGGATTGAACAATATCTAGGACTGCCACAATGTCTTTGAAATTTTGACTTTTACAAATAATTTTACAAATAATTTTCGTCATTTCGAGTAAATGCATTTGATTCGCATTTTTGGACCTATGTTTAGTTTTCAACAGAAAAGCTGGATGATTTTACTTAAGCACAACTTTAAAATAATTTCTACAATGTTTATGTTCTCGTTGATTGTTTATTATTACTTTTTTTGGCGTTTTAGTGGTAGTTGATCCGTGAGTTCCTGAGACCGATAACCACAAATCTATTCGAACAAGCATACACAAAAGGGTGGAGTGGAAAATAAGCGAAAATTCGAAATTCGAAAAGTAATAGCAACCAAAAGCTGCCTAATGGCATGGATCAAACACTGTTCAAAATTTAAAAATATATTAATGTCTTCCGCCCCCACCAGAGGGCCAAAATTACGAGACAAAGCGTTTTTCGAGAAAATTGTAGGTTTTCTTGTAAAATATTCTAATTGAAAACTAATTTACTGCCATTCAATATACCGCTAGAATGAGATCTTAAAACTGAATAAAATGATGTGTTAATTTTCAGAATATGCCCATATTTTGTAGAAGTTATTAACTTTTTACCATTTCCTCAATAATAATAATAATTCTAATAAATAATTTTAATCACTAATCAGTGTAATCACTAGTAACCAGTAGTGTGGTCCAAAAAACTTTTTTCTCGAAAAGTCAAGATTAGAACCCACCATTGCAGTCCATCTATTAAAAAACTAACATACTGAAAATTTGAGTAAAATTGAACCATATTTAGGGGTTGCGCAAGCCACCCAAAGTTATGTTATGTAATTATACTTGAATTCAGCACTGCGCCTTGATGGCAAACAAAAATCAGTACAAAGGCATGACAATGTATTCACCGTTTGATCGTTTAAAGTCTGTGATTAAATTTATCATTTTGGGTAGGTCAAATGCTACTTTAAAGGGAAAACGTCATAAATATTTTGATTTGTCTTCATTGAGTGGTCGTTTCAGCACTGACAGCGGCACCATCCAAACTTGCCAGCAATGTTTTCTTGTTTTGAGTCAAGAAATTGATTTCGATGCGCATCAACAACTTGAAGCCAATACTGTTTCTGCTCTCCGTCAATTGTCAGGATTGAGTTGAACTCTTGGATTAGCTTTACACTTCTCTCTGCGGTGTTATTGACTACTTTGAGTGCCATGACGACTGCCTGTCATTCAAGATAATCTTCGTGTTCATTAGCTTTCCGGTGGAATACTGTAGTGGTGGCCTGTCGAATTTCTTAGTTTCTTTATTCAGTCAATTGCAGAAGCCGAGACAGGACAGGAAGTTTGATACCGTGCTTGGACGTACACATCACAGACAAATAGAAGGAAATTTAAAATACCCCTGTCATCAACTGGCTTCAGTTTGAAAGAGATCGAAACATTTTACTGATCGAAACATCCACATCTCTAATGAATAAAACTCCAGGCGCTATAAAGTGAATTCCTTGAGTTAGTGCTCCACCAAAAAAGATGATTACTAATTCAAGAGGCTCGTTATAATCATCTCTTTGATGATTGGCCTCCAGCTTTGTTTCAGCAAAAGCAATAACTCGCTCCCCCCGAAATCAGTAATCCACTGCTGTCTCAAATCTACATTGAATGCCTTTTCAGCAGCAATTAACATCACGTAGTGACGACCTGCTAGATGAAGTAAGTTCCGACCAAGTCCTTTTTCTATCAGAGTTCACGTCCCAGCTTTCTGTCCATGCAGTATTGCTCGTTGTGGTGTCAAAGCACATCCCCTTAATCTCCCTTCTCAGCTACCAGTCATCTGTGTAGATGATCACGGCGCTTGCCTGATCTTCTCCAGTGCCTGAGTTAATCTTCAGGACACGAAGTAGTTGCTCTGTTCCAATGCCAGACAAAAGCATAGGCAGCCGCAGTGTGTTAGTTGTCAAAAACTAACTGGGGGGGGCGAAAATTTTGCAGATTTCGAAAGTACGCTGTGTCCACGATAAAGTAAATTTTAGACTTTGTTAAATATCTTGGTCAATTGTACTACTATAGGTACTAAATTTGGTGCACATGAACGTCAGTCTATTCTATCTAAACCCTGCAAATTTTATTACAATTGATGCAACAGTTACGATGATATACCCTTATGAAATTGGGTGGTTCAGGAACCAAGTTACCAACACGTAAAACGCATAGAATTACGTCATTTTTCTGGCTACCGCAGGGATAGGCTGTTGTTTATAAGCGTCATTTTCGGAAACAATTACACTACGAGACCTGTTTTACGTAACAGTAACAGTAACAGTAACAGTAGTTGGTTGTAAAGAAATGGTTTTCAGTGCAGAGGACAAGATTTTAATCAAGGAGTTGAGAGAGACGAAGGGGTATGGCGTAGGAGACTCATTACAGAATTTCCAATGAAAAATTGGTCCCTAGCTGGTGTCATCAAGCTGTTAAAAAAGATTGCCACAACCGGATCAGTTGCAAGGAAACCACGAGACGCAAACAAAACCATGGACGCAAACAAATATCAATGCTGTCGGAGAACTGGTGCTGAGTCAGGATGATCAGCCGCGCACGCATCTGTCGATGCGTTTTACGTGTTGGTAACTTGGTTCCTGAACCACCCAATTTCATAAGGGTATATCATCGTAACCGTTGCATCAATTGTAATAAAATTTGCAGGGTTTAGATAGAATAGACTGAAGTTCATGTGCACCAAATTTAGTACCTATAGTAGTACAATTGACCAAGATATTTAACAAAGTCTAGGGGTCTACTTTATCGTGGACACAGTGTACACGATCACAGGTCTTGTTTTTTGAGTCAAGAAATTGATTTCGATGCGCATCAACAACTTGAAGCCAATACTGTTTCTGATCTCCGTCAATTGTCAGGATTGAGTTGAACTCTTGGATTAGCTTTACACTTCTCTCTGCGGTGTTATTGACTACTTTGAGTGCCATGACGACTGCCTGTCATTCAAGATAATCTTCGTGTTCATTAGCTTTCCGGTGGAATACTGTAGTGGTGGCCTGTCGAATTTCTTAGTTTCTTTATTCAGTCAATTGCAGAAGCCGAGACAGGACAGGAAGTTTGATACCGTGCTTGGACGTACACATCACAGACAAATAGAAGGAAATTTAAAATACCCCTGTCATCAACTGGCTTCAGTTTGAAAGAGATCGAAACATTTTACTGATCGAAACATCCACATCTCTAATGAATAAAACTCCAGGCGCTATAAAGTGAATTCCTTGAGTTAGTGCTCCACCAAAAAAGATGATTACTAATTCAAGAGGCTCGTTATAATCATCTCGTTGATGATTGGCCTCCAGCTTTGTTTCAGCAAAAGCAATAACTCGCTCCCCGAAATCAGTAATCCACTGCTGTCTCAAATCTACCTTGAATGCCTTTTCAGCAGCAATTAACATCACGTAGTGACGACCTGCTAGATGAAGTAAGTTCCGACCAAGTCCTTTTTCTATCAGAGTTCACGTCCCAGCTTTCTGTCCATGCAGTATTGCTCGTTGTGGTGTCAAAGCACATCCCCTTAATCTCCCTTCTCAGCTACCAGTCATCTGTGTAGATGATCACGGCGCTTGCCTGATCTTCTCCAGTGCCTGAGTTAATCTTCAGGACACGAAGTAGTTGCTCTGTTCCAATGCCAGACAAAAGCATAGGCAGCCGCAGTGTGTTAGTTGTCAAAAACTAACAAGGGGGGGCGAAAATTTTGCAGATTTCGAAAGTACGCGATCACAGGTCTAAATTAAATTTTAATGTTGTTAATATGAAACAACTGACGACTCATGAGATATCTTAGTTTCTTCTTTAAATTTATCTATGCGACATAACAAAGAAATTACATAATCATAGGGGCGTAGCCAGGAAAAAATTTCAAAGGGGGTTTTAACTTTTAAGTTTTCGGGGTTTTCCATTGGAAATGGTCGTATTTTTCTACATATTTAGTTTTTAATAACATAATGCATTTATTTGGGGGGTTGAACCTGTAAAACCACCCCCTAAAAACGCTCATGCATGATCACATAGACAAAACACCTGGTTTTTGGAAAGTAATTCAATAACACAAACCATAAAGCATAGATTCTTACACAGTTACACTATACCCGGTAGTTTACAAAAATTATTTTGGACTATGTTTTGTAATTTCTTTTTTCTTTGGTAACCCAATGGTTTTGTTCAAAGCACCATGTCTGCCAGCTTTAAGACAAAAAATAACATATTTTTCTACATTCCATGCAGTAAGAGGTGGACCATTGATGCCAATCATCAACAGATCATTCATTGAACTCACCAGAAGCCTGTTTCTTCCACTTACCTTACCTTGTGCTGTCAGTTCTTTGAACTCTAGCGACCATCATGATCAAGCCTCTCCATTTCCTTCTGTCCGCCGTCGCATCTCTCAGTTCTGCCAAATTCATTCCAGTTGTTTCATGTATCTCATCCATCCACTTTTTCCTTGGTCGTCCTTGTTTTCTCCTTCCCTCTCCATATGCTAACATCATTTCCTTTTCCAATCCATCTGATCGCATGACATGACCAAAGAACCTCAACTTTGCTCTTAGCACTGTTTGTTGTAGTGTCTCTTCCTTCTCAATTGACTGTGTGACATAAATTCATAAATTCATGTCGCTAGTGTGACATAAATTCATCTGACTGAATCCTCTTTCACACTCAGCAGATGAAACAGGTAGAACTTCCAACAAAGTAATAAGTGGCTGTAATTTCTACCCAAGCATTAAACCATCGCTCTTTTTAAGCATAGAATAATCAAGCAAAACATCAGCTGCATCAGAATTACTCATTCCAAACTCTACTCAATGCAATATGTCTTTCTCCACACACTAAATAGCCTCAACCATGTGCTCGAACTATAGCATAAGAGGAAACGGAAATAAACGTGTTACAGAAATTGGCTTTCACCTTAATTCTGTAGACTGGTTCTCCGCTCTCAGTCACAAACCATAACAGTAAGTAACTAATTTACTTAAAAGTAAAGGAATTGGGCTATATATTCTTTTGTACTTGATGACAGAGCAACAGCCGGGGGGTCAAGACCTAACCCCAGCATCTTTTCAGTAACTTAGCTGAGGGGTTAGAAAAAGAACTAGGGAGGTTGAACCTCCAACCCCCGACAACTAAAACACTGGGCAGCCGATCTTCCTTTTCGCAGCCAGTGATGTCGGGCAACAGCTTACCATCTCAATGAACAACCATTGCATAATGTGGAGATCATTCATTTTTCGTCATAGAAGCACGCTCTTCTTGATAAAATCTTCAAGCTTGGCGAAGAGAACTGCGACTCATATGCGAGTACCGAACTTCATGACCTAGAGATTGAACAGTTGCAGCCAATAGATGTGGATGTGTTGCTGCCATATGTTAGTGACTTTTGTTTGATCCTTAGCTGCACCTTCCTGCTTAGTCACAGAGGCTCTCTTGCTAAGCTGTGTAGATGATGATTGGTGTTTTTCATCCTCTTTCATAGACTACCACAACATGTGTAACTGCCTTCCAGAGGTGTGTCCTTATCACTGCTGCTCGACTCCAGGTCCTACTGTGCTTGTTAAAACTTCCACATCATTCTTTGATCTATCTCGCTGCTCTTATGTAGGTCTTTGCTTTAATAAATTTCTTTTCCATTTTATGAATCAAGACTCTATCCTCTCCTGCCAAATAACCACTTTGACCTTCTCTCTGAGCTACTTGGAAAGCCCAATCTTCTGGAATCTTGATGAGACTTTGAGCGCCCATCGAAGAGCAAAATGACTCAATGTGCGTGAAACTTCTAATCACTTGCGCAACCCCTAAATATTCTCAAATGTGGATGAAATTGCACCTGAATTATTTTTTATATAGTGGACTCCATTGGCACCCTCTAATAATAAAAAACTGAAACTTGGTTTTTGCCATATAGTCGTGGACCACTCTAGTAACCAGGCATGCAATAAATGTAATTGTGCTGTAATCTGGACCTACTACAGGCAGTTGAATTTATTCCTGGTTTAAGTGTTCACTTTTCAAGGTTGATTACAACTATTATGCTTACTGTTCGAGTGCTCCTATATTTGATAAAGGGTGAAACTTTGATGGTGTTGTGGCAGTCCTAAATATTAAAAAATTTCATACAACTTTTTGTGTGATATTTCTGGATGGAATGGAACCAAATGGAACCTTGGCGAACATTAGTTTCAAACTTTTATTTTTAAGAACCACCCTAATATATATATATATATATCTACGCATGCTATAATGTGCATATACACTCACCTCTTAAGTCTTGTAACAAAATTAATGCCGATTTCTACTAGAACGATCCAAAATGGATAAATTACAACAACTGACCGTTTTATAATTGATATTTTCAATTAAACTACCGAACACTGGTTTCTTTGTTTGAAATTCCGCCAGTTGTATTCACCGATCTGATAGGTTGTAGAAGAACGCAGAGCCAGCACATAGGTCATCTCCGTCCGTGACCTTCTCCCCATCCCTCTCCCGTAACCTCTCCCCATCCATCTCCTCAGCCTACAACGGTGATGTCGCTTGTTTGCCGATTGAATCCACTGCTGCGCCTTAATTACCCCTCCAAACCTCCCACCACGACTCTGACACGCGGCCCAATTTCGTTAAGTCTGCACAATACGAGGGCCAATGCTGGTCCTTCATCTCGCTGTGGGCAAAGTGTTGGCTCACCGTATGCAAGACTAAGGCCCAAATAATTTTGCGACAGTCATTGAAATCGTTGCAAAGTGGGGAACGACCACACTAGGCCGACGCCTTCAGAAAGCCGACGGATGCCCCTAGTGGCCCGTAAAGGGGGCGATGGGGAAGAC
Source organism: Aporrectodea caliginosa (assembly GCA_020284085.1). Taxonomy (NCBI): domain Eukaryota; kingdom Metazoa; phylum Annelida; class Clitellata; order Crassiclitellata; family Lumbricidae; genus Aporrectodea; species Aporrectodea caliginosa. The sequence continues at coordinate 315,046 of JACEVL010000604.1, read as the reverse complement.
TGTCTGGGCTAGCATGCACAGATCATCTTTCTTCCTACTTGTCTTCCATGATCACACCTTGAAATTCTGTTAAAGGTCGCTCCTCTCTTCGATCATCATCTGCTGGAAAATAGGCCTATGTTGTTCCTCGTACAGGTCTTGTCACAGTTGTCGGTCCCTCCATCTGGAACTCTGTACCTCCTCATGTTCGCTCTAAACTGAAAACTTACCTCTTCCAGTAGGGTGGTTCTTAAGAACAAAAGTGTGAAACTAATGTTCGCCAAGGTTCCATTTGGTTCCATTCCATCCAGAAACATCACACAAAAAAGTTGTATGAAATTTTTTTAATATTTAGGACTGCCACAACACCGTCAAAGTTTCAGCCTTTATCAAATATAGGAGCACTCGAACAGTAGGCATAATAGTTGTAATCAAAAATGAAAACTGAACACTTAAACCAGGAATAAATCCAACTGCCTGTAGTAGAACCAGATTACAGCACAATTACATTTATTGCATGCCTTGTTACTAGTGATTACACTGATTAGTGATTAAAATTATTTATTAGAGTTATTATTATTATTGAGGAAATGGTAAAAAGTTAATAACTTCTACAAATATGGGCATATTCTGAAAATTAACACATCATTTTATTCAGGTTTAAGAGCTCTTTCTGGCGGTATATTGAATAGCAGCTAGTTAGTGTTCAATTAGAATATTTTACAAGAAAACCTAAATTTTTCTCGAAAACGCTTTGTCTCGTAACTTTGGCCCTCTGGTGGGGCGGAAGACATTAATATTTTTTTAAATTTTGAACAGTGTTTGATCCAGGCCATTAGGAAACTTTTGGTTGCTATTACTTTTCGAATTTCTAATTTTCAGTTAATTTCCACTCCACTCTTTTGTGTATGCTTGTTCGAATAGATTTGTGGTTATCGGTCTCAGGAACTCACGGATCAAATACCACTAAATGCCAATAAAAATAAATAATAAACAATCGACGAGAACATAAACATTGTAGAAATTACTTTTTAGTCGTGCTTAAGTAAAATCATCCAGCTTTTCTGTTGAAAACTAAACATAGGTCCAAAAATGCGAATCAAATACTTTTACTCGAAATGACGAAAATTATCTGTAAAAGTCAAAATTTCAAAGACGTTGTGGCAGTCCTAGATATTGTTCAATCCTGATAATTTTTGGGCTACATTACCTCTAAACCAATTGGCACGGAATGCCGGGTTGGCGAAAGTAAACAACTGAAGTTGAAAATTTTCCATTACAGATGCAACCACCCTATCTTCCAGTCTACCTATTGCTGGGCTTCAATGTGCACTTTTGAATTTGTAAGTATGGTACTGTATTGTATGTCACTTTCGATGCTCAACAATGTCAAACTAACGAGTGTGTCTTCCGAAATTGGCGCTTTTAGTCTGTTTTTAATCAAGTTGAGTTTTGAAAACTAACGTTCACTGCTGCAGTTCGTCACCATCAAACCAAGGAAGGTAAATTCGCAGTGCTATCTCAACATTTGGAAAGGTGTCCTTTAGTCTCTTTTTTGTGATTAACCGGTAGAGGAACAGTTCTGGTGATGTTTCATTTCTCAGTACATGAGCAAATGACTTTGCTAGGTCAACACACTGAATCATTTCATTTTCGGCTGATTTTGATATGTGAGTCATTTTCTGCTATTAGATCAATTTCACTTTTGGAGATGCAAGAAAATTTTTTCTTTAAAATTAATAATTTATTCATCTTAGGTTGACCAGTAGTGTATGTAGTTAAGAAGTATATGCTCTGTTGCTCACTAATATTCTAGTTTCATCAGTTTTCAGAAGTATTTTGACAACACCCAATGTCCACTCCGTTACCAAACTTGCTTTTCCATAAATTTGAATGAAAACTAAAGCAACGCCAAATAACTACATGTTACACTGAACTATATTGTGTCACTTATCTACATTTCTAGTAAACTCACAATATCAACTCAGTATGAGTCAGTAACATGCAGTACAGCATTGTCTTGCACTAAAAGAAATGTCCACTCCGTTACCGCAACTTTAACTTTGTACAAATAAATCCACACAACTTTGTAGTTATGTTTCACACATGAATAGTTATGAACATATATAAAAGAAAAATTAATTCTATCTTAACAAACACGAGTAAAAACATATCTGTGAAGCTACTGTTGTAATAAAACATATTTTTTTAAAAATGTCCACTCCGTTACCATTAAATGTCCACTCCGTTACCAAAATATACAATACGTTCTTGTGTAAGAGGTAACGGAGTGGACAGGTAACGGAGTGGATATTTTCAACTTAACATGAAATAAACTTTTTATCGCCCACGTTTCGGACCACATTTTTCAACATATCAATTTTGTTCATTTAGGAGATGAAACCTGAAAATTGTTGACTACATGAGCATCTTCATTGTAGATTAATTCTTGGTAACGGAGTGGACACCTATTAAACGTATCATGCGTAGATTACACCTTTCAAACCAAATTATTATCGCATCTATTTGAAAAGTCAGCATATAAACGAAGTATACACATGCACATACGTCATAAATGGTCTGACTAATTTGCACCAGATTCAGATGTTGGTAAGTAAGTAGAAGTGCAAAAATTTATGTACGGTAACGGAGTGGACATTTTTTCAGGTGACAGCTGAAAATAATTCATTTAGCCACAATAAGTACTGTTTCATTTAATGACAAACTTCTTATATGAAAGGCGTTTAAAAGCTGTTTACGAAACACATAAAGTTTTGAAAAACTATCATTGAATGCATATGCATTCCCGGCCTGGTGGGGCTTCACAAGTGGAAAGGACAGGGAGCGCCTTGAGAGATTCCTGCAACGAGTTGTGCGCGCGGGACTTTTCCCCGTGAACACCCCCCTACTGTGACTAATCTGGCGAGTGAAGCAGACGATGTTCTGTTTAATGCCATAACTAACAGACTCGGAGCATGTACTAAGACGGCTTTGCCCAGCACATCGAGCAACTCAGCACAATCTGCGCACTAGTCCACATCCATTTATCCTCCCAAATAAAGACGATAAAACTTCATTCCACGCATGATGTTTAAAAACATTTATTAGAGTCCTATATCTAGACAATTAAGCCAAGCAAATCAACCCGACCCAGAATGACTCTTTAAGCCTAAATACATTTCACTCATGCCGACTATCGATGAAGAATCTTGTAACTAGCTGCGTTATGACAGCTAGAGTTGCTCAATAAACGAAAATACAATACAATACAATACAATAATTGAAGTCGTATTTCTATAATGTTATTTTCGACCTTTTGTGAGAGTGACGGTAACGGAGTTGACAATTTTCAAATTCAAACGCAGCATGTAAAATAAACAGTAAAGCAAATATCCAAAATAATCATGGAAACAATAATCTTCTCATAAATTCATAGAAATAATTCATTTGAAATAATAATGGCGAGTTTAATTTTAAAAATCGTTGGGACAACAGAAATGTCTAATTGATCTAATAGCAGAAAATGACTCATGTAGGCCTATCTGCCTGATAACGAAAGTTTTAATAGAGGCCGACACAAGTGCAAAAGTTGTGTTTTTGTGTAGCCTATATTACAATGAGCAGTTTCGAATAGTTTATTCTGCGTTTTTGCTTATTTTTATTAAGTTAATTAGATTTAACAAAGAGCAATAATTATAAATATTGGAAAAAAATTCTTTTCAATGTGTGGGGGCCCCTTAAGTGTGGGGCCCCTGTTCGGCCGAACATGTTGAACATGCCTTAATCCGCCTCTGCGATCTTCTCCCTCTGTCAATTGTACGGTCATGACCTGCGCCCACGCTCACATAACCGTGTTCTCCCTAGATTTGATTCCCTTTCCAGGCGCGGCTACTTAGCTAGGATGTTGTACAGTTAGACATCTGTTGTCGATAATAGTTGACCTAATTATCTTCTAATTATCGTTTTCTTTATACATAAATTATTTCTGACTTTGTAAAGCGCTGACGCCTCGGCGGCGCAGAAAGCGCTGAGCGTTTGCTTGCGTTTAATAACGAACATTCTTTCTTACACTTAGGCCTACTTAATGGTCAATTGTTACCACACAGCTAGTCGTTAAAAAAGGAAACACAACAACACTCCAATCGCTAGCAACGAAATTCAAAACGCTAGCAACTAGGCTACAGCAAAACAAGCGATAAAGTTCGAAATGATAGGCTACGTTCCCGTGGCTATGCCCAGTCCAACGAGTTCCTTTGAATAGGCGCGGTGGTGTAGGGGTATGTTCGGTGCCTTGCAGCCGGATGGTTGCAGGTTCGAATCCACCTCAAGCGGCCGGGTAGAGACCTTGAGTAAGTCCTTCGCGCACAATTGCTCTGCAATATAATTGCTTCTGCGCCGCCGAGGCGTCAGCACTTCTGAGCTTGGGGCAACCTTAGTAAGAAGGGCGATATCAAAGATCAGTTGTATTATTGTATCGTAGGGTAGGGTTGTCCAGAAAAATAGAAAATTTCTGAAAGCATCGATACTGAAGTATTTCCCATTACACTACTCATGTGTAGCTTATGTATATTTTTTACATAATTTTAAAATGTTATCCTGAGGTCCCTCACAGCCCATGAACAGGACCCCCGTTTTTCCTGTTTTCGTACAGTGCATTTATAACGCATAGGCCTACAGTTTCTGCTGTGCATTGAATACGTCAGAATTATCTGAGAAATGATTAATGAAATTAAGCAAAATACACATGAATACTAATTTTGATGAGGCCTAAACAAATATTAATGCTGAACGTGTATAATGGATTAATGGTGTTCAGTTCATTTGTCTTACATAGAAATGACTACTAGAAGAGGAAAACAGCGACGAATTGAAGAGTCGTCGGACATCGAAGATGAGTCACTGCCGCCAGAAGCAGTTAATGTGACATGTAATCCGAGAAGACCTGCCACCCGCAAATCAACAGATACTTGGCTAATAGGACATCCTTCAGCATCTATCACTGGAGCCAAGTTACCAGACTGCAGGCAGGTCATGAAATATGTCATGTATCTCAGAAACTATCCGGAGAATAATCAGAAGAAGGTGAAGAACGAGGAAATTGCTTACGATGTAGTTGACAGTGTTGCTGTATTTTGGAATATGGCGAGAATCAAAACAAAATAAAGACACAACTGCATGCATGATGTGATGAAACTGTGGAATGAGTGGCAAGATTTGATGAGGAACAAAGGGCGACAGTCAGATGCGGGCAACAAGCGAGCAAACTTTGCAGCACGTATGGACACTCTTTTTGATATTGGTGCTCTCGATGCTAATGACTATATAATGAAGTCAAGGCTTTTGTCAGCGAAGAAGAAACAGGATGATGTCGACTTTTATTTAGACCAGAGACAGGAAAGAAGAGCCAGCATGTATTGTCACGACAAAGTTTTTGAGACAAAAGCTGAAATGTTGATTGCAAGACAAACACGTGAAACCAGACAGAAAGAGAGAGAAAACCGTGTGAAGATACAAAGGGCAACTGCTGCTGAAGGAACGTCATCCGTACTGGAGCTGGATTCGGATACTGAGATGTCTGAAAGTGAACACTGAACACATGGAACTTGACACGGATTTCGTTGTCAATTTTGCCTGCGCTGAAAAGCCAACGGATTTAGAGTTTGTTAATCTCAGAATGCCAAAGAAAATTATGCAGTGCGATGAGGTAACAAGTGCAGCAGATCGACTGAAACTATCTGACAATCAAGCAACAATGCTTGTTTCTGCAGTCATAAAAGCATCTGGTGGTAATATCGATGACTTCGATATATCCAGATCCACCACCCGTCGAAGTCGAATGTGCAATCGACAGCAGCTGGCTGAAAATGCCATGGACATGGTGAGACAGAACCCACCTCTCTTCGGGGCTTTACATTGGGACGGAAAGATTTTGAGCTATTGTCTGGGTGACAGCTACGAACGTTTGGCAGTTCTTCTTTCCGGAGCACCCGAATACACAGAGGGAAAACTTCTTGGTGTACCTTCGCTTGTTGACTCCAAGGGAAAGACACAAGCCGATGCAACTTATGATCTCCTTGAAGTATGGGGCCTGTCAGACCGTGTTGTCGCTCTGGTGTTTGATACAACTGCCAGCAACAGTGGTATACACAAAGGAGCTGCTAAACTTATTGAAGAGCTTATCCATGACATGTTTGACTTTCGTGAAGTGGATAAGGCTGTTGCAGACACAGTAATTGATAAACTTCATAACCACCGATGGTACCTCACAGAAGAAGTTGTTCCATTCGCTCTTTTCAGTAAGCATTGCATGATGACTGATTGCTTAAAGCAAGATATGGCGACTCAATTGTTTACAACACCAGTGCCAGAGAATTTCCGCCTTGGCAAGCCTGTTTTCAGAGAAGTTTCTCGAAACACAACGCTTACAGACTTAATTGGACCAGAATCTCACATGCTGTTCAGAATGCTAAACATCAGCACTGAATGGCTGCTTAAGCCAGTCAATCAATGGCCTTCTGATCCCGCATTTCTTGCTGCTGAGCAATTTGTTCGCACTGTCAAAGTTGTGAATGACACAGCTGAGCGTGGGGTGAAGCTTATATCGGATTTTGCAACCATTATTACGACCTCTCCTGAACAAAGATCCTGGCTGTTGCAGGGCGTCGAATAACACAGGAAGCAGTTCCCAACATTTGACAAGAATACATTAAATATGACACTCTAAAATAATGATGCTGTATTTACTGTTGTGAACTTTGCACCCAGGTTGACATTGTCCATCTCATTAATATCAAAGAACTCGCTTATGTATGGCTAATAAATGCACTGTACGAAAACAAGAAGACGGGGGTCCTGTTCATGGGCTGTGAGGGACCTCAGGATAACATTTTAAAATTATGTAAAAAAATACATAAGCTTCATATGAGTAGTGTAATTGGAAATACTTCAGTATCGATGCTTTCAGAAATTTTCTATTTTTCTGGACAACCCTAATCGTAGGGCCTATAGTTACAAGGAATGCGTGTAAAGAATTAAAACTTAAACAATTTACTTGAACGTTGATATTTTTCTTACTTTTTGTGATTTTGTGATTTAGCACTCTTAACTTGTTCTTATCTGATGTTCCCGCAGTGCATCTGCAGTCGGTTCAATAACGCAAATACTTACTTACTTACTAATTAAAGTTTGATTGTAATGACTAGTAAGTACATTCAAGTTGACATTAATAATTTTTGCTATTAAAACAATGAAATTGAAATTTCCAAAAATCACCAAATCACAATGGGTATGGACCGTATGGTGTCAATGACAGACAAAATGCGTGTGCAGACACTTCATGAGCAGGGTCTTGGAGCTAAAGCTATAACACTGGGCAACAAGCATTTTTGCTGCTGGGATTCTAACACCTGTTTCTAACTAAATTGGACATGCTGATTCCAAATCAGAAAGCCGTTTTTGTCTATCATGTCCGGTTTTTAAGTTATAGGGTTTCTTGGAATCTTTCAGCTGTATTTGCCTATACATTAATAGATTCGGCATGCTGAATCCAAATCCGGAAACCGTGCTTGTCTATCACGTCCAGTTTTAAGTTATAATAAGGTTCTGCAGCCGATCTGGATGAGTCATATAAGCCTCAAATGGCTGAAGAAGAGCCTCACCAATTTGACTCATGAGAGACTTAGGCTAATTGTTATTATCAAAGTGGAAAGCAGAAGTGTTAGGTGCAAGACTCAAGCAATGGAATCTGCTACAAAAAGACACAAGAATTTATGTTTTTCGTAATATTCATACCAATCTGGCTTCCTTTTACCAAGTGGAAGGTGGCATTTGTTTCTGTGCTGATGTTGATGGTCTCACGCATGAGCTAGGATAAGAACATGGGAAGCATTTGTTTGGTATAGGTATTGAAGGAGCAGTGAATTATGCTGAGCGTGTAGAGAGCATTCTGAGGGCATATGAGTTGTTGGGTGCTAGGATGTCACTGACATAGGCGTAGCTACATGGAGGCACGAGGAGGCAGTTGCCTCCTCTTGCTTTCTTTTTATACTGGAACTTCTATTGACCAATGACCCCAATATAAACCAGAATTTTGCCAATGGTCTGTGAAGTTGCCTCCTCTTGAATTTAAGTCTGGCTACGCTCCTGGTCACTGATGTGGCATTTCTACACTCTCCACCCAATCTGGGCGATGTCAGCGATGAGCATGGGGAAAGGTTCCATCAGAATATAAAGATGACGGACAGCGGATATCAGAGGAAGTTAAATCATAGCACGATGAGAGACTATTGTTGATTCTGGCAACGAGAGACGGATGTGCCTCACAAACGAAAAGGCAAAGGCCCTAATCAGTTTTGAACACTGCTTTCACTTATATTGTGAGTTGAGAAAGATGTAATTGTTCATCAGCATGTTTGTTATATGTTCTTTCTTGTTTGTTTTAATACTAAAGGCATTAACATCATTTTAGGGCGAGATATTTCATAGGCCTACTGCAAATGTCCCGCATTAATTCGCAATTTTGCTGATGCATACCTAAAAAACCTGGCGTGCAAGCCAAATTTCAATTTCATATATGAAATCAGCGTCCAAAATTTAGTTAAAAATAAGCGCAAAAGCAAGTGCCTGATACAATTTTATTACTTTGCTTTCGCTAACAGTATGAGCTGAGAATTCGCAATTGTGTAGAACTTCACTGAAGCGTATCTGAAAAACTACACGTGCTCGCCAAATTTCAATTTCATATTTGAAATCAGCGTCCAAAATTTAGCTACGAACAAACACAAAATCAAATGCCTCATACAATTTTTAATATACTTTCCTTTTGCTGATAGTATGAGATGCCATGAGTTGAGATTTCGCAACTTTGTAGAACCTCACTGATGGTTACCTAAAAATCCAGACGTGCTAGCCAAATTTAGATTTCAAATTTGAAATCAGCATCCAAAATTTAGCTAAGAACAAGCGCAAAAAGCAATGTCTGGTATATTTTTAGTACTTTGCTTTCGCTGATAGCATGAGTTCAGAGTTCGCAATTGTGTAGAACATCACTTGTGCGTACCTAATAAACCTGACGTGCTAGCCAAATTTCGATTTCATATTTGAAATCAGAGCCTCAAATTTAGCTAAGAACAGTTCTAAAGTTCTGAGTAGCAAACAAAATATATTATTTTGTTGCCCAGTGTAGGCCCTAATCGCCGCTTAAACTGATAAAAAGTGGAAGCTGAGTACCGTTAAAAATTATGCCGCCGCGTTGATGAAAGGGAATCGGCAATGGAACGTCGTAAAGGCAGCGAAAGGCCGAAATCTGTCCGCACTCCAACAAATGGATTATCACGTGTTGGGAGCTGTGCTGGAAAAATACCACAATCTGCGGCCAAAGCCAAAAATGATAAGAGAATTGAAGGTCGCATTGGAGTTGACGTGGAAATATTTACGTATGGAACCCATCAGCAGGGTATTCAAAAACTTTCAAAGAGACTCAGAAAATGTGTACGTGGAGACTGGTGGTGGACACATTGAAGTTCAACAGCTAGGCCTATAACTTAGTACATGTACATCTCATGAAGTCATTGAAAAGATTTGCTGAATCATCGCGCGATCGTTTCACGGAGTTTGAGTGCAAGGGCTCAGAAATTTGTGGAACGGCGGAATATGTTCAAACAAGAACACGTCATCGAAACGTACGTCTCCTTCCATTGGATTATGGTCGAGCGCCAGAAGCCACGCTCTCTGCTTCAGAGAAATTTCGGATTGACATTTTTTTAGCCTACCTGTCGTCGATCAATTCGCAACCGAGTTGTCAAAAAGGCTAGCATCATACGAACAACTCTGCTTAAAGCTTTGGTTTTCTACCTAGGCTTGAATCATGTAGTGATGAAGAAATAGGCCTACACAACTCAGCGAAAAACCTTGTCGCAATCTATGGCGATGACCTCGATGAAAGCCTTGGCAATGATCTTGTGCAGTTTTCTTATTTGTCCTAATGTTTAAAGATGAGACAGGTAGCGCAGGCCTCGGCATAAGTCAAGAGCAGTTAATGTACCAGTTCATGGGCGTCCGCAGGAATTTTTCCAGGGGGGGTGGCGCAAACTTTAAAATAGTTGTCACAGGGACTAAATAGGGTGTTGAAAGCAACCGATCACTCCACCTTCGACGCTCGATACGGTACCTCGGCGCTGGGTAGGCCTACCTCTCGATCCTCTGGCGCGGATCCCAACATGCGAAAATATTCATAGACATTCATTGTCAAAAACCATTATGATAATTAAATTTTATATGACTGAACTCTGACCTACAGAACGCCTGTTCAAGCAAAAAAAACGACTTATAGTCCGTTCCTACCAAGTTTTGTCGACCCTCAACGCAGTCGACCATCACAGTTCCTACACGAAATTGTCCTACTCAGAAGTGTTCGGCTTCTCCGTTCCTGTTATACTGCCCGGCTGACTCACAAAGTGTAGTAGTAGAAGTTTCAGTTTAACGACCCGTGCAACAACAAAGATTAAGAGAATACGATACCAATTAGCCGACACGACTGAAAGCATTTCGCCGTCTTGGAGTTGACAATATGAATTTCCACATTACCAAGAGAGAACGCTCTACGTTAAATTTTCAAAAATACGTCTAAACAAAGATTTAGGTACAACCAGTAGAGCGTGCCGTATTTTAATGGTCGGTGACCTAATACCTTAATTAATTACTAATTAATCTTACGCTTCCAGTGTTAATTTTAAATAGAATTTAGTGTTTTTCCGATAATCACGTTGAAAATCGAGTTGTAATATTCGTAATCACCAATAATCAAATTTTCTGCAAATATGCTTAAAATTCAGGGGGCGCACATGCGCCCCTGCGCCCCCCTGCGGACGCCCATGTACCAGTTAATACTTGACAAAGGTGTTGAAAGTTCATTTCCAAATCGAGGGGTTTAAGCCAGACAGGAGTAACTACGTTTTTTGACATTTCGAGATAAACGAAGAAAACGAAAACTTTGTTACAGTATTTTTTGGAAAAAAATATTTTTCAGCATTTTTTATTTAAACAATGAAAATTATTTCTAGCTAAATGCTGAGCAATATGACTCCTTTTCAAAATGCATTAAAGTATGCATTGTATTGTTTACACAAAACGTGACAATTTGGTGAATTTTGTCAAAGTTTGACAAGATGCACCCTTCTGGCAAGAGAAAAATGAAATGATGAAAAACATCATAAATTCAGTGTAATTTGCAAGATAACCACCCACAAAAATATCTGAAGAAACATTGAATCATACTGCACAATCTAGCACAAAAATATTAATAATTATAGGCCAAGATCATAATTTTTTTGAAGATACAACATTCTGGTGTAAAATCATAAAACGCACCCTTACAAAATGGTATAAACAACTAATAACCTTAGAATAACATAAATGATATTACGCTCTCCAATTTCTACGCAAGTAAGTAAGTGGTTTAAGCTGTTTGAAGAGTAAAGTAAGTAAATAAGCATTTTTTCACGCTAATTTTAATTGCCTACAAATAATTCATGTGTGCCATAGAGACGTATCTAAGAAATGCATGGTTTCACGTAATGCCAGATGGATGTATCTTCTTCAAGATGCACCCTTCTGCCAATAAAACCAAAGCTGTTAGTGTAACATCTTTGATAAAACAGTGCTATTTTTACATCCTTTTGGCATAAAGGTGTCCCATAATTAGGGTTGTATCTTCAAACCAACTCTCTTAAATGAAGCTTTATAGCTACGGCCTTCTGGCAGTACCTTCTTTGACGTCGGTTGATTCAATTTCTGTGAAAATGTCCATTTTTCAAAAAATCGTAGATACGACCTTCTGGCTTAAACCCCTCGAAATGTGGAAATTATGCTAAGAATGTACTTGGTGCTCATGGTCACAAACTGTAGACCGTAGTGCTGAACGCTCTTTTTCTAAGATAATTAAGAACCACAAGCCTGACGCACGGGAGACTTAGCCACATTGCAGTGTTGAGCATAGAGAGTGATATTCTACGCCCATTGGATTTTAATCAGTTTATTGATGACTTTGCCAATAGAAAAGTGCGTAAAGTCTCTATTGGGCCTATTCAAATTCAGACCTAACTGTAGGCCTAACTGAGCTAATTAACTGACTCAAGCTATCTGTTTTTAGTTTGGAGCTTCCATTTATCACTATTAATTTTTGTTTTACTTTCTTTCTTTCTTTGTCTGTTTCAGTGACTTCTATTTCATAGGAAGCTTAAAGGTTATCTTTTGTTTTGTATTTGAGAAATTATTTAATACCTATTAATAATAATAATAATAATAATAATAATAATAATAATAATAATAATAATAATAATAATAATAATAATAATAATAATAATAATAATAATAATAATAATAATAATAATAATAATAACCACCAGGTCTACTTCGCACGGACGGCAGAAGACCAGACGGCCTAACAATGATCCCATGGCGCGCGGGTCGCCATCTGGTGTGGGACGCGACGGTTGTAGATACCCTTGCACCATCATACATCCAGGCCACGGCAGCGACGGCGGGCGCGGCAGCCGAGATCGCCACGGACAGGAAAATGACCAAGTACAATGCACTTTTGAACACGCACTTTTTCGTGCCTCTTGCTCTCGAGACCTTAGGTCCAATTAACACCACTGGCCAAAACTTTATATCAGATCTAGGTCGTAGTCTGACGCTGTCCACAGGAGACACCAGAGAAACCTGCTTCTTGCTGCAACGTCTCTCTATAACTGTCCAGCGGTTCAACTCGGTGGCTTTCCGCAGCACTTTAGCGGAGCCAGACCTAAGGGAGATGTGACACATACGGCATTTATGACGTTAATTTCAGACGACAGCTTGTCTATTGATGTATTGATGTTGATTGATTGAGAGAATAAATATTGTTGAATATAATAAAAATAATAATAATAATAATAATAATAATAATGTTACTGTCCAGCGGTTCAACGCTGTCGCATGCCTTGGTACAATGGGGCCCTAGAACTCTTATTTTAGAGGAACAATAATAATAATAATAATAATAATAATAATAATAATAATAATAATAATAATAATAATAATAATAATAATAATAATAATAATAATAATAATAATAATAATAATAATAATAATAATAATAATCTTCGTTTAATACTTTCAAACTGACAAGTACGCAGTATGATTACAATTCACAGTATGAACGGATAATCACAAGTTATTACATGAGTCGAATTTTTGGCAGCCATGCTAGGCGCCCATCACGTCTTACTGCTAATTTTTTCAACGCCATCTGGCGAATGAAAAGGCTGAGTCGAATTTATGGCGGGAATCGGGAAGCGATCCCGCGTCCGTTGCCTCTTCGTCTCAGAGTGTTACCCATGGTGTTACCATTACCCTAAGCCCCTCCCCTATTAATATAATAGAAGACACTATATATCAGATGATCTTCCCAATTTAGTTTTGTTTACATGAATTTAAAAAAAACATCAGTGAACAAAAATTCAACAATTTAAACATTGCCTTTAGCACCTTTGCCTGTATGAGTTATAATCTGGTATAACTGTTGGTATGGGGGTTTTCCCTTTGGGTAACTGCGCATCAACAATTAAAAGCAAAACTTCCGTTGCAGACAAGGGCCCCACCATACTGGGCGCCCATGGGCCCCCACCACCAGTGCGACCACTGCTTGGGATTTTTCCCAAGATCTTGGGAATTTTGCGTCCGACTTGGGATCTGGGGAATTTGCCTAGCAATCTTGGGATTTTTCTAAGGTCTACAGACTAGTTTTAACCGTACTTTGCAACAGTGGCAGCGAATCAGATTATAAAAAACTTGCTCAGTCTGAAAGACATTTATCATTATTGTAACCTGTAAACATTGTTAATTCAATGTTATGCTCCGGTTTTGTCTTTGCGAGTTCTTAACTAGGCATTTTGGTGAAGAATTGTGATTGTTAAACGTTAAAACGCATTTCATATTTCATCACATCTTTTTCCTTTTCGGTAACTTGGGATATTTTGGTACACTTTTGGCCAATCTTGGGATTTTTCTGGCAAGAGCTTGGGATTTCAGAAAATGGAGAGTGGTCGCACTGCCCACCACCCTAAATCCGGCCCTGCGTTGAACACAAGTTGTGAAGCAATATCAAGTTTTTCTGATAACAATTATTTGAGATATCACTATAAAAAATCGCTTTTCGTTACTTTTTGCTGCGTTAGGTTTTCATGTTTTTGGACCATCAGAAAACAGTGGGTTGACTTACTAAAAGTGATATAACTTTTATGTTCTGTTTGAAATGTTTTGGCTGAAATTTGGCCGTTATACGTAGATAATGAATTACTTTTAAACCTGCAAAACTTTATTTAAATATTTTTACTTTCAGTCAAAATATTAGCAAAAACCTTTGGAGTTACTTTTTTTGGCCCACCCTGCATATACCTGTCTGGGGCAGTCCTTCGTAAGAATACTATCATGATAATATTATACGTCCGTGGTTATGGTAATTCCCACTGAATATGATTCGCGACTTAAATAACACCAGCGTAATTGTGAAACAGGGTTGAACAATTTTGTGTTGAACTTGCAGTGTTTTGTGTGCAGAAGACTCGGTTTATGACAGGCTATTTGACCAAATTTAGTCACATTTTCACTCTGATGTTCCTAACCAACGTTGCAGGAAAGTCCTGCTAAATAATCGAGATGCTTTTTCATGCAGCAGATGTAGGCTACAACCGATTTTTCATGTCATGCTCAGATAATAATTGTTAGAAATAAGTAGCGGATTAAACCAATGTAGACTAGCGTGATAAGCACGTGTATAGGCTACGCATTATCCTTCAGCAAAAATCAGTTAATAAGTTGATTTATTTTCCAAACTCTGGAAAACAATGTTGTTTTACCTTCTTCTACCATATTTGTCAGATGGTAAGCACACTGTTTACAAGTCCTGTTTTCTTAGAAATGGTGATAATAAACATGACAGACATGACAGATTCTAGTCTATTAGGGTCTATACACGCCAATTATGTGATCTCGCAGTTTTAAATTATTAGTCTCATGATTGGTGAATATTCTACATCACTACCGGAAATCTATTCTCTGGGAACAATAAAAGGATTGAACATTGAGGACGCGAAATTTGATCAGTTGTGTCTCTTCTTCTTCTCTGTCTTCCGTCAGGCGTCTCCAATTCTCTGGTTTTATCAACGGCATCCCTCATATCCATTTCCTGCGCCTCAGATCCTCCTTTACGTTGTCCATTCAAGTCTTTGATTGTCTTCCTCGGCTACATGGCTGCGGTTGGAAGCCTTTTGCCTTTTTGTCACATGCCCGAACCATAATTATGAGCCTTCTTTTTCTGATTTAAATTAGCATCAGGATCGATTCCATTATGATTCAGAATAGAAAGGTTATCCAAGTCTTCTCGAAATACAACCAATTTCTTATTCTCAGTAAACTTACTGTACTCATCAGGGCCTATAATTTGGTCAGGACAGTTACTTCCACAGATAGAGCTAAGATATGCATTATTATTATTCACTAATCAATCTATCTGTCTGTCTGTCTGATCTGCCTGTCTGTCTGTCTGTCTATCTGTCTATCTGTCTATCTGTCTATCTGTCTATCTATCATCTGACTATGTCTGTCTATCTGTCACTGTCTGTCTGTCTGTATGTCTGTTCGTCTGTCTGTCTGTCTGTCCTATCTATCTATCTATCTATAATCTATCTATCTATAATCTATCTATCTATAATCTATCTATCTATCTATCTATCCTATCTATCTATCTATCTATAATCTATCTATCTATAATCTATCTATCTATAATCTGTCTATCTATCTATCTATCTATCTATCTATCTATCTATCTATCTATCTATCTATCTATCTATCTAATCTATCTATTTATCTATCTATCTATCTATCTATCTATCTATCTATCTATCTGTATCTATCTATCTATCTATCCTATCTGTCCATCTGTCCATCTGTCCATCTGTCCATCTGTCCATCTAACTATCTATCTATTAAATGTATACTGCGCCTCATTCAAAGATTACTACTCAGAGACGATCCCAACCCAGGCGCGATCAAAAGAAAGTCTTAACCCTCAGGCTACCAAGGTTTTTGTGACATCGGCTACTAAGGGGGGGTTGAGACGACACTCTTATGGATTTCGTGTTTGGCTTCACATATCATAACTTGTAATACAGCATTCGATTCAGCATGCATTTCTGCACAGAATGGTATATTTAGTTGTACATTGCGTGAATGCACCTCGAAATTAATCACTTTTAATAACGGAACCCCTTAATTAGCGCGATATTTTATATTATTGCGTACATTTTGTACTTTTTGGATAAACAGATATAAAATTATGCGATGTTTTGAAACTGATCTATATATCCAAGATACAAACATACACATCCTTACATATGTTTATATGCACGTATAAATATACATCATACATATATATCCATACATATATATCGGTTTATACGTTATGATGCTGTATTCAGCCATTTTCACACAGATTACGCGTATTATTATTTATTTTTGATCACTTCCGGTTTTCAAAGGACAAACATGTAAGTATGCAAATGAAGCCCTACATTCCCTCTAAAGAATGGTATATTTGTTTCTCTTCCAGGAAGATAAATGAATACGCCACAGACAAAAAACTAAGGGGGGAGTGCTTGCATTCAGCCATTTTTCACGCATATTACGCGTTTTATTATTTATTTTGATCACTTCCGGTTGTTAAAAGACAAACATATAAGTACCTCGATGAAGCCCTGCATTCTCTGTAAAGAATGGTATATTTGTTTCTCTTCTAGGAAGAATAGTCAATAAGCTATAGTCGAAAAACTAAGGGGGTTGTATCGACCCTCCCCTGGTACCTCGGGTATATCGGGTGTAACTTTTGAATGGCGTGAGATACCTCCATGATGTATGCCTTAAAATGTGCGCAAATGATCCTACCACAGCTACCTAAAATGTCAAAATTATATTCCATATGGAACAAGTTTGCGCAGCAAAAAACCTAGGGGGGTCGTTCCAACCTTCCTTGGTAGCCCGAGGGTTAAGTAATATTTATTGGCCTATAGCTAGACGAAACAGACGGGTCAAGCCCCGGCTGCTTGACGATCGGCGTGATAATCGATCGCTTCTTGGAAGGCGGCAGCACTCCTTCACGAAGAGAGGTGTTGCAGAGTAGAGTGAGGAACGGTAGGAGGATGTCGATCGATTTCTGGATTCCAGCTCCTATGACTTAGGCGGAGAGGAGAGGATCAGTCGACGGAGGTCGAGATCCGAGACCTCCGTAAGAGCTGCAAAGCGACAGCTCGTGTACATATAGAGGCGAAGACGGGTTCCGGTGAGTGAGCAGTGTCTTTGCGGATGGAGGAGATAACCACTGATGGCATAGCCTCACCAGCGGTGTTATTTCTATTAACTGAAACTGTAACTAAAATAACAAAATAACTGAAAAGTGTCTTGTACTTAACTGTAGCTGTAACTGAAACAGAAATGCTTTGAATAACTGAAACTGTAATAGTAACTGGAAAACGAAAACTGTATAACTGAAAAATAACAAAAGTTAACTTGAAAATGAAACATGAGTTGTTTCCTTACCTAACTTTTGAAGGTAATCCTACTCTAGTCTTCGGTCAGTTTTCTATGTTCATTTCACTTCCGGTTTCTTTTCCTGTCGTTGTGTTCATGTGTTGTCGTTGGCACTAAACCGTAAAACAATCGTCTACTACGAGAACAATGTTTAAGCCAAGTAGCGGTCGAAAAGTAGAAAATGGCGTGTGAGAATATTTTGTTTATGAAGCCGCAGACGACAAGGGTCGTTGTTTTGCTCGCAATGTTGCTGGCAAGGAACGCTGAAAACCACGAGTGTGGCACGCTAATGGTAGGGGGAAATGTGACAAATCTTCGAAAATAATTTGCATAGCAAACATAAGGACATGTTTGCGAAAGACCTCATATCCGCGCCAGCTCAACAAGCATATATTGAGCGTGTTTTCTCAGTTTGTGGGGATTTATTCTCACGAAAGCGGAACAGAGCAAGTGCTAATCTGGAACGTCGTGTTTTCCTTAAAGCAAACCGACAATACGTTAAATCGGATTTGGTGCGTAAATATTTCTGGAAACTTTTCAGAATACTTGTAGTCAGAGTGTCTTTAGTCATGACATGTGAACAAAATAACAAACTGTTACTGTAAAATAAAAAAAATAACTGAAACTGAAAAATCTAATGGCAGTTAACTGTAACTATAACTGTAACTGAAAAATCATAAATTAGGTAATTGTAACTGAAACTGTAACTAACTGAAAATGACACTGCTCCCCAGGCAATCCTCATTTGGCTGTTCATCCCTCCCCCACGGTAGCGTGTAGGTGGGGAGATTAGATCAGTTGTGTTGCATATAATTATTATCACGGTCATGTTCTGGCTGAGCACTGAGCTTGTGATGCGGGATGGGCGGATTCTAAAATTCATTAGGATGATCATTGTGCAGTTCCTTAGATTTGGCTTATAAGCGATCAAATTAAATGCACAAGCTGAACTGTGGTGATTTAGAAGTACGTAGCCTTTCTAGTGTCTGCCTTTGACAGTAAAAATGTTCTTATAGTCTAGCCTAATTTTAAGTTTTGTAATTACCTTGACTTTTCTGCCTTTGCTGCAGCAATTATAATCCATGGACCGCAAAATACGGCGATTGCAACCGGACATAAGTTAACTTTGACTTGTGAACCGAGTGTCGGAACCACTTCTGTCGACTGGTACTTCGCCCCGTTGGGAACAGACGACAGTGAAAAGGTAAACAACGGTGCTGTGGTTGTCAAGGACTTCTCGGAGTTTATTACATATGGTGTGATACCCGGTCAGAACCTGAAAACAAATTCATCTAAGTTTAATAATAATAACCACCAGGTCTACTACGCACGGACGGCAGAAGACCAGACGGCCAGACAATGATTTCCATGGCGAGCGGGTCGTCATTTGGTGTGGGACGCGACGGTTGTAGATACCCTTGCACCATCATACATCCAGGCCACGGCAGCGACGGCGGGCGCGGCAGCCGAGATCGCCACGGACAGGAAAATGACCAAGTACAATGCACTTTTGAACACGCACTTTTCGCAGCCTCTTGCTCTCGAGACCTTAGGTCCAATTAACACCACTGGCCAAAAACTTTATATCAGATCTAGGTCGTAGTCTGACGCTGTCCACAGGAGACACCAGAGAAACCTGCTTCTTGCTGCAACGTCTCTCTATAACTGTCCAGCGGTTCAACTCGGTGGCTTTCCGCAGCACTTTAGCGGAGCCAGACCTAAGGGAGATGTGACACATACGGCATTTATGATGTTAATTTTTAGACGACAGCTTGTCTATTGATGTATTGATGTTGATTGATTGAGAGAATAAATATTGTTGAATATAATAAAAATAATAATAATAATAATAATAATAATATCTTTTCTTTAATCGGTTCAACGCTGTCGCATGCCTTGGTACAATGGGGCCCTAGAACTCTTATTTTAGAGGAACAATAATAATAATAATAATAATAATAATAATAATAATAATAATAATAATAATAATAATAATAATAATAATAATAATAATAATAATAATAATAATAATAATAATAATAATAATAATAATAATAATCTTCGTTTAATATTTCAAACTGACAAGTACGCAGTATGATTACAATTCACAGTATGAACGGATAATCACAAGTTATTACATGAGTCGAATTTTTGGCAGCCATGCTAGGCGCCCATCACGTCTTACTGCTAATTTTTTCAACGCCATCTGGCGAATGAAAAGGCTGAGTCGAATTTATGGCGGGAATCGGGAAGCGATCCCGCGTCCGTTGCCTCTTCGTCTCAGAGTGTTACCCATGGTGTTACCATTACCCTAAGCCCCTCCCCTATTAATATAATAGAAGACACTATATATCAGATGATCTTCCCAATTTAGTTTTGTTTACATGAATTTAAAAAAAACATCAGTGAACAAAAATTCAACAATTTAAACATTGCCTTTAGCACCTTTGCCTGTATGAGTTATAATCTGGTATAACTGTTGGTATGGGGGTTTTCCCTTTGGGTAACTGCGCATCAACAATTAAAAGCAAAACTTCCGTTGCAGACAAGGGCCCCACCATACTGGGCGCCCATGGGCCCCCACCACCAGTGCGACCACTGCTTGGGATTTTTCCCAAGATCTTGGGAATTTTGCGTCCGACTTGGGATCTGGGGAATTTGCCTAGCAATCTTGGGATTTTTCTAAGGTCTACAGACTAGTTTTAACCGTACTTTGCAACAGTGGCAGCGAATCAGATTATAAAAACTTGTTCAGTCTGAAAGACATTTATCATTATTGTAACCTGTAAACATTGTTAATTCAATGTTATGCTCCGGTTTTGTCTTTGCGAGTTCTTAACTAGGCATTTTGGTGAAGAATTGTGATTGTTAAACGTTAAAACGCATTTCATATTTCATCACATCTTTTTCCTTTTCGGTAACTTGGGATATTTTGGTACACTTTTGGCCAATCTTGGGATTTTTCTGGCAAGAGCTTGGGATTTCAGAAAATGGAGAGTGGTCGCACTGCCCACCACCCTAAATCCGGCCCTGCGTTGAACACAAGTTGTGAAGCAATATCAAGTTTTTCTGATAACAATTATTTGAGATATCACTATAAAAAACGCTTTTCGTTACTTTTTGCTGCGTTAGGCCACATAATTTTGGACCATCAGAAAACAGTGGGTTGACTTACTAAAAGTGATATAACTTTTGTTCTGTTTGAAATGTTTTGCTGAAATTTGGCCGTTATACGTACATATGAATTACTTTTAAACCTGCAAAACTTTATTTAAATATTTTTACTTTCAGTCAAAATATTAGCAAAAACCTTTGGAGTTACTTTTTTTGGCCCACCCTGCATATACCTGTCTGGGGCAGTCCTTCGTAAGAATACTATCATGATAATATTATACGTCCGTGGTTATGGTAATTCCCACTGAATATGATTCGCGACTTAAATAACACCAGCGTAATTGTGAAACAGGGTTGAACAATTTTGTGTTGAACTTGCAGTGTTTTGTGTGCAGAAGACTCGGTTTATGACAGGCTATTTGACCAAATTTAGTCACATTTTCACTCTGATGTTCCTAACCAACGTTGCAGGAAAGTCCTGCTAAATAATCGAGATGCTTTTTCATGCAGCAGATGTAGGCTACAACCGATTTTTCATGTCATGCTCAGATAATAATTGTTAGAAATAAGTAGCGGATTAAACCAATGTAGACTAGCGTGATAAGCACGTGTATAGGCTACGCATTATCCTTCAGCAAAAATCAGTTAATAAGTTGATTTATTTTCCAAACTCTGGAAAACAATGTTGTTTTACCTTCTTCTACCATATTTGTCAGATGGTAAGCACACTGTTTACAAGTCCTGTTTTCTTAGAAATGGTGATAATAAACATGACAGACATGACAGATTCTAGTCTATTAGGGTCTATACACGCCAATTATGTGATCTCGCAGTTTTAAATTATTAGTCTCATGATTGGTGAATATTCTACATCACTACCGGAAATCTATTCTCTGGGAACAATAAAAGGATTGAACATTGAGGACGCGAAATTTGATCAGTTGTGTCTCTTCTTCTTCTCTGTCTTCCGTCAGGCGTCTCCAATTCTCTGGTTTTATCAACGGCATCCCTCATATCCATTTCCTGCGCCTCAGATCCTCCTTTACGTTGTCCATTCAAGTCTTTGATTGTCTTCCTCGGCTACATGGCTGCGGTTGGAAGCCTTTTGCCTTTTTGTCACATGCCCGAACCATAATTATGAGCCTTCTTTTTCTGATTTAAATTAGCATCAGGATCGATTCCATTATGATTCAGAATAGAAAGGTTATCCAAGTCTTCTCGAAATACAACCAATTTCTTATTCTCAGTAAACTTACTGTACTCATCAGGGCCTATAATTTGGTCAGGACAGTTACTTCCACAGATAGAGCTAAGATATGCATTATTATTATTCACTATCAATCTATCTGTCTGTCTGTCTGTCTGCCTGTCTGTCTGTCTGTCTATCTGTCTATCTGTCTATCTGTCTATCTGTCTATCTATCATCTGACTATCTGTCTATCTGTCTGTCTGTCTGTCTGTATGTCTGTCTGTCTGTCTGTCTGTCTGTCTATCTATCTATCTATCTATAATCTATCTATCTATAATCTATCTATCTATAATCTATCTATCTATCTATCTATCTATCTATCTATCTATCTATAATCTATCTATCTATAATCTATCTATCTATAATCTATCTATCTATCTATCTATCTATCTATCTATCTATCTATCTATCTATCTATCTATCTATCTATCTATCTATCTATTTATCTATCTATCTATCTATCTATCTATCTATCTATCTATCTATCTATCTATCTATCCATCTATCTGTCCATCTGTCCATCTGTCCATCTGTCCATCTGTCCATCTAACTATCTATCTATTAAATGTATACTGCGCCTCATCAAGATTACTACTCAGAGACGATCCCAACCCAGGCGCGATCAAAAAGGAAAGTCTTAACCCTCAGGCTACCAAGGTTTTTTTGCGACATCGGCTACCAAGGGGGTTGAGACGACCCCCCCATGGATTTCGTGTTTGGTTTCACATATCATAACTTGTAATACAGCATTCGATTCAGCATGCATTTCTGCACAGAATGGTATATTTAGTTGTACATTATGTGAATGCACCTCGAAATTACATCACTTTTAACAACGGAACCCCCTTAATTAGCGATATTTTATATTATTGCGTACATTTTGTACTTTTTGGATAAACAGATATAAAATTATGCGTGTTTTGAAACTGATCTATATATCCAAGATACAAACATACATCCCTACATATGTTTATATACGTATAAATATACATCATACATATATATCCATACATATATATCGGTTTACGTTGTGATGCTGTATTCAGCCATTTTCACACAGATTACGCGTATTATTATTTATTTTGATCACTTCCGGTTTTCAAAAGACAAACATGTAAGGCATGCAAATGAAGCCCTACATTCCTCTAAAGAATGGTATATTTGTTTCTCTTCCAGGAAATGAATACGCTACAGACAAAAAACTAAGGGGGGAGTGCTTGCATTCAGCCATTTTTCACGCATATTACGCGTTTTATTATTTATTTTGATCACTTCCGGTTGTTAAAAGACAAACATATAAGTACCTCGATGAAGCCCTGCATTCTCTGTAAAGAATGGTATATTTGTTTCTCTTCTAGGAAGAATAGTCAATAAGCTATAGTCGAAAAACTAAGGGGGTTGTATCGACCCCCCTGGTACCTCGGGTATATCGGGTGTAACTTTTGAATGGCGTGAGATACCTCCATGATGTATGCCTTAAAATGTGCGCAAATGATCCTACCACAGCTACCTAAAATGTCAAAATTATATTCCATATGGAACAAGTTTGCGCAGCAAAAAACCTAGGGGGGTCGTTCCAACCTTCCTTGGTAGCCCGAGGGTTAAGTAATATTTATTGGCCTATAGCTAGACGAAACAGACGGGTCAAGCCCCGGCTGCTTGACGATCGGCGTGATAATCGATCGCTTCTTGGAAGGCGGCAGCACTCCTTCACGAAGAGAGGTGTTGCAGAGTAGAGTGAGGAACGGTAGGAGGATGTCGATCGATTTCTGGATTCCAGCTCCTATGACTTAGGCGGAGAGGAGAGGATCAGTCGACGGAGGTCGAGATCCGAGACCTCCGTAAGAGCTGCAAAGCGACAGCTCGTGTACATATAGAGGCGAAGACGGGTTCCGGTGAGTGAGCAGTGTCTTTGCGGATGGAGGAGATAACCACTGATGGCATAGCCTCACCAGCGGTGTTATTTCTATTAACTGAAACTGTAACTAAAATAACAAAATAACTGAAAAGTGTCTTGTACTTAACTGTAGCTGTAACTGAAACAGAAATGCTTTGAATAACTGAAACTGTAATAGTAACTGGAAAACGAAAACTGTATAACTGAAAAATAACAAAAGTTAACTTGAAAATGAAACATGAGTTGTTTCCTTACCTAACTTTTGAAGGTAATCCTACTCTAGTCTTCGGTCAGTTTTCTATGTTCATTTCACTTCCGGTTTCTTTTCCTGTCGTTGTGTTCATGTGTTGTCGTTGGCACTAAACCGTAAAACAATCGTCTACTACGAGAACAATGTTTAAGCCAAGTAGCGGTCGAAAAGTAGAAAATGGCGTGTGAGAATATTTTGTTTATGAAGCCGCAGACGACAAGGGTCGTTGTTTTGCTCGCAATGTTGCTGGCAAGGAACGCTGAAAACCACGAGTGTGGCACGCTAATGGTAGGGGGAAATGTGACAAATCTTCGAAATAATTTGCATAGCAAACATAAGGACATGTTTGCGAAAGACCTCATATCCGCGCCAGCTCAACAAGCATATATTGAGCGTGTTTTCTCAGTTTGTGGGGATTTATTCTCACGAAAGCGGAACAGAGCAAGTGCTAATCTGGAACGTCGTGTTTTCCTTAAAGCAAACCGACAATACGTTAAATCGGATTTGGTGCGTAAATATTTCTGGAAACTTTTCAGAATACTTGTAGTCAGAGTGTCTTTAGTCATGACATGTGAACAAAATAACAAACTGTTACTGTAAAATAAAAAAAATAACTGAAACTGAAAAATCTAATGGCAGTTAACTGTAACTATAACTGTAACTGAAAAATCATAAATTAGGTAATTGTAACTGAAACTGTAACTGAAAAACCATAACTGAAAATGACACTGCTCCCCAGGCAATCCCTTACTTGGCTGTTCATCCCCCTCCCCCACGGTGAAGCGTAGGTAGGACTTGGGGAGATTAGATCAGTTGTGTTGCATATAATTATTATCACGGTCATGTTCTGGCTGAGCACTGAGCTTGTGATGCGGGATGGGCGGATTCTAAAATTCATTAGGATGATCATTGTGCAGTTCCTTAGATTTGGCTTATAAGCGATCAAATTAAATGCACAAGCTGAACTGTGGTGATTTAGAAGTACGTAGCCTTTCTAGTGTCTGCCTTTGACAGTAAAAATGTTCTTATAGTCTAGCCTAATTTTAAGTTTTGTAATTACCTTGACTTTTCTGCCTTTGCTGCAGCAATTATAATCCATGGACCGCAAAATACGGCGATTGCAACCGGACATAAGTTAACTTTGACTTGTGAACCGAGTGTCGGAACCACTTCTGTCGACTGGTACTTCGCCCCGTTGGGAACAGACGACAGTGAAAAGGTAAACAACGGTGCTGTGGTTGTCAAGGACTTCTCGGAGTTTATTACATATGGTGTGATACCCGGTCAGAACCTGAAAACAAATTCATCTAAGTTAAAGCATGCAGGAACATACATCTGCACGGTAATAGTTACAGAACCTGGAAGAAAACCGACAACGAAGAAACATTCGGCACAAGTAACAGTCTTCGGTGAGTTCCTTGCTTTTGATATAGTTTGGAAACGCTGTTTAAGTATCATACTGTATTGAATTATATCAAAACTCATCAAAGCATTATCTTGTGTCGACATTCGCTTGGCTTTATATGTCAGCATTGGTATTATCGCAAATTTATATATCACAATTTCAAGAGAAGCTCTTCAGAAGCATTCCGACCTGACATTTCAAACCACGATCGAATGATTTTCAAGCGCTTACGGAAAAGAGGCAGAAAAGGTCAAGAAACGCATATGTATATTAATGGCAGAAAGATGTTGAGTTACTCATTCTAGATGGACCAACAGCTTCATGTACTGGACCGTGCACGTTCGGGACGGCGGGCAAGTCATATTGCGATGCAGATAGAAGAAATCGGCAGTCGGAGATGGACGAGACGAGATGTTAAGCTACTTGAGAAATGTGAAGCGCAACCCGCAAGGCAATTACGAATAGACATTAAGAGCTTAAACTTAATTTGTGTTCATAAGCAAACCTTGCTATTACTCCCGCATGAAACCACTATATGCGCAAACCTAGATAGACTGCCGATCGCTCAATTCCAGGGACCCGGGTGCCATGGCACTCACACAAGTTTTGGCTCTGTGATGCCGAGGCTGGAACATGCTCACACAACATTTTGGAATACATTATTTACCATAAAATAGTACAGTAATGTATAGTCTGATATTGCGTCACAAATTTTCTAAAATAATATATACGGTTCGCGAAGACTAAAAGTTTCCTATTCCACTAGCTGTGTTTGTTTCAGCATCAGATCCAGTATGTACCCTCAGAAGCAACTTCTTCAACGAAGGACAACTGATTCCTTTGAGTTGCGTTGTTGCATACCGTGGGACTTGGATTCCTTCAATACAATGGAATCATGTTAAATTTGGAGAATCTATCAACATCTCAGAGGATAGTTACTCGAACCTAGTCACTGATGGAAGCATAACGTCAAGGCTTAATATCAGAACAGATGCAAGTCAACATAATACGCAGTATTCCTCTTCGACGTTCTTTACAACGAGGCACAATAACAGCAATGATACAACGACTGCTGTTAATGCACCAGACTACAATTTCACATGGATATCACCAACTATCATTATATACTGTAAGCCTCTCACGTTCATGTACGCAACAGCTCTTTACCATAAAAATCCAATGACCTGAATAATTTAAGTTTATTTAATAATTTTATTATAATTAATAAATAAAATATCAGTCAGTTGTCTTGTTATGTTGATGCAGAACTAAGCTACTGTAGGTAGGATTGTCAGCTTTGGAAGGTAAAATAATGCAAAGCTTTTGATATTCTTCCAATTTTAACTAACGAAAAGATCTCTATTTAGGCGGTTTTCTTCGACAATGTTTTGTGCAAACCAATTATAATACAACAGAAGTTTTGTTACTATGTACTTTGTTGCTATGTACTTTATTACTGTGTACTTTGTTACTGCGTACTTTATTATTTGTGTACTTTGTTATTTGTGTACTTTGCTACCAGGCTTGGACTGGGCCGCCGGGGTACCGGGAGATTCCCGGTGGGCCGGTAGGCCGGCAGACCGGTGGGCCGGCAGACCGGTGGGCCGGCTTCCAAAATAGAAAAGATATGATTTAAAAATATTATGATATTTTAGTTCTACTTCTTAACTCCATCCTTCGAGCCTACACGATGGTTCAAGATACTATCAAGGCATTAAGCCAAATACAATGAACTGCTCTCATTTTTGAAGCAGATACACATTTTCAGAATTTACTAGGTCTAACAGTGAACTAGGTAAAAGAAATCTCGATTGATGCTAAGACTGCTTTGAAACAGAAAGGAATTGATCAAGAAAGAAATTGCCAGGAGAATCTGCTAATGACCAGCCAAGGATAATAGGTCCTTGATGACCAGCCAATCGAAAATGCGAAAGATAAATTTCGAGTAAACGTTCACAAAATGGTTATGGATCAAGTTGTTGGTTTGAAACAGAGAATCTCTAAGCACGGTAGTTTTTATGATGATTTGTCTTGTTTTAGAACTTCAGATCCAAACAATTTTGCAGAAATTTCGATAAGGATTCCAGTGATAGGCCTAGACCACAGTAGGCCTACCTGAATGCGAGCTGTCCAGAAGATTTGATGACAGTGTAACAAAAGAGCACTTTGCAAACGTAATTATTGGACTTAGCAAGAAAATGGGAAACTACTCTTGAAGAAAACTATAATTTCTTATTTGACACTGAAATAAGAGACATAGAAAGCTAAACAGTCCTAATAGCAGAAAACAGCAACAGCAACATAAGTAGTTTAAAAGCAAATCTTGTTGAAAATTCTTGTTTGCTGTTACTACGTTCTCATTAACTTCAATTTTCATAGTCTGGCTTATTCAAATTTGATTTTGGCTTACAAATTCGTGTTGACATTATCCTCATCACAAGTTGCCTGTAAGAGGTCATTTTCGAAATTGAAATACAGTTTGAACAGACTAAGAAATTTGCTAAGTCAGTGAAGTTCAAATTTTTTCATAATGATGGCTTGTGAAAAGGACCTCCTCAGAATTAGAACCCTAATGATGATCACATAGTTGACGTTTTGGCGTCAACTATGTGAAAAAACTGCTTGTGTGACTGTGAAGTTGCGTAAGCTTTGAAATAAACCAAACTAGGCCTACACCATGCAACAGTTGGTTCCAAACATAATTACGAATTTACGACAAATCAAAAATTAAAACGTAGGCCTATGTGCGTATTTGTTAATCTTTTAATATTCATTTAACACTAGTTACGCCATTTGACCCATTAATAACTATTAAATCATTGATTTTAAGTTAAATGTTACAGAAAGCATTGGCGGGTGGGGCACAACTCGGATCCCTTTATCGGATTAATTTTATCCTGAAAGGTTTTGCGCCTTCAGCGTTCACTAATGTGGGCCGCCCATGACAAAATTTCCCGGGCCGCTTTTGCAAGCCAGTCCGACCCTGTTTGCTACTATGTACCTTGTTACTATGTAGGCCTACTTGATTGCTATGTTTTTCTGTTCATATGACCACATTGACCACTGTCCATATTCGTTGACATCAGTTTAGTGACTTTACTTTTCTGCAGATGGACCTATCAATGTTACAATTAATCCGGTCAAGAATGAATATAATCCTGGCGATCAACTGAACTGTTTGGCGGAAGGCAATCCTGCTCCTTTGTTTGAATGGAAAAATCTTGAAACATACGAGATCCTTCCTGGATCTACGATTACTATTGACAAACCGATGATTCGAGAACAACCATATACATTTCAGTGTTTTGCCAGAAATAGTCACACTTTAGCTTTTGTCAAAGGAAACACAATATCGTTCCAAGTCAGACGTAAGTTCAGAAACCCTATCAATTTATGTAGAAATCCTTATATGAACGCAAATGGTCCAAGCTTACCTTATAAATACCTTAAAATCTATCAATTCAAATAAGTCTAAGTGCTTTGCAGAGGCATAACTTACGTTAGTTAAAAGAAATAGTTCCCATTTATAAGAAAGGTGACAAGGACAACCCTATAAATTACAGACCAATAGCTATTCTTCCTTTCTTTTCAATTTTTTTTAAAAAGTTATGTACAACAGGCTCAGCACATTTATCGAAAAGTCTAACATCACCTTCTCTGCACAACATGGCTTCCGGACGGGACACTCCTCTCTGCTGCCCTTACTTACCATGCACGATAAAATATCAAATGCATTCGAAAAAAATGAATACTCTATAGGCATATTCCTGGATTTGCAAAAGCATTTGATACTGTAAATCACGATATTCTTCTCCACCAATTATCCACATATGGAATCAGAGGAGTTCAATTAGATTGGTTTATTAGCTACTTTAAAAATCGACTCCAATATGTTACTTGTAATGGTGCCGTATCAGAACTAAGAACTGTTAAGCACGGAGTACCACAGGGATCGAACTTAGGCCCCTACTATTCCTCCTATTTATTAACGACCTACCCAATGTATCTGACATTCTCTCCTTTATTTTATTTGCAGACGATACAAATATTTTCTGCTCCCACAGCTCCTATGACACCTTAACACTGATAATTATCAACTCCGAACTGACACTAATATTCGATTGGTTCAGCGCCAATAAGCTTTCACTAAATTGCGATAAAACCTCATTTATACTATTGAACTCTCATAGGAAATTGGCTCCTCCCAGAGAATCCCTAAGCCTATTACTTAACGACGCTCCCATTACACAAGTTGAGTCAACAAAGTTTCTGGGTGTGTACATTGACCAGCACATGACTTGGAACGTCCATATAAAATCCATTACTGCAAAAATAGCAAAGAACATAGGTATAATATCACGTGTTTCCCATCTCCTGCCAGTTGATATTCGCCTAAAATTATATTATTCACTGATGTACCCCTACCTTAGTTACTGCACGATGGTTTGGGCCTCCACATATAACTCACGATTAAGCAAATTGATCTCACTTCAGAAACGAGCATTACGAGTTATAACCAAAGCTGCACCGACTAGATTATACAGGAGAGATTTATTCACCGAACTCAATTTACTCAATTTACATCAAATAAAAACTCTACAAATAGGTACTTTTATGTTTGGATTTACCCATAATCTCCTACCCTCTAACTTTAACGATTACTTCCAGCGTGGGTCAGATATTCACACCCACTACACCAGGAGCTCGAGCAACTATCGCCCGGCGTTTGCACGTTCAAACTCACTCAAATTCTCAGTCAAGCATATAGGTTCCTCCGTATGGAATAAGATTCCCACTGAAATATGCCAAACGACCAATATGTAATTATGTATATTAGGGTGGAGTGAAAAAACCGAAAATTAGAAATTCAAAAGTAATAGCAACCAAAAGTTGCCTAATGGTATGGGGTCAAAAATGTGGAAAAAGTTTTTAAAAATATTAATGTCTTCCGCCCCCACCAGAGGGCCAAAGTTACGTAAAATAGCAATTTTTCGAGAAAATTGCAGGTTTCCTTGTAATATTTTTTAATTGAAAACTGATTAATTTTCATTCAATATACCGTTGGATAGAGCTTTCAAAACTGAATAAAACGATATATTAATTTTCAGAATATGCTCATATTTGTAGAAGTTATTAACTTTTTACCATTTCCCCTGGTTCGCGACATGTCGCGAAGTCTGAAAACGGTTAAACACTAATAACTTTTTTATCCTTCAAGGTATTTCAACCCATGGTATGTCATTCGATTCAGCTCTGAACCGCCGTTCTAACGGTATATTGTGATGCAGGATTGTTAACAGTACACATTTGTTTTACATTTTTTTACAGTTTTAGTATAGTATTTTTGCAATTTTTCATTGATTCTGTTGTCATTTTAGCTGAATGCGCACTTTATCCGATAAATTGAGCTCTAGGAACATTCCATTTTGATCGGGAATAATTGCGAAATGTCGGAGTATTAAAGCTGCATTGCCTACTCCTTCTTAAACATTGTTTTCGAAGTTCGGACACAGTCAGGAACTACGGCAGACTGTTCTACACTCATATGAGAAATGTGTTTCTGTTGAACTGTTCCACTACCTTGATTTTCACTCTCTAATTCCTCCACTTCAGTCTGGATTTAGTAAATCCCACTCAGTGGAATCTCATAAGGTGAGTCTTCTAGCAGATATATTTCATGATGTGGACCGTAGCCATATAATTCTACTCTCCCTTTATGACATTAGTGTCGCTTTTGACACTGTTGATCACACCATCCACTTAGACCTGCTGTCTAGGTCGTCTGGGATTGCTGACTCTGCTCATCTTTGGTTCCATTCATTCTTTACCTTCATGACCCTGCTGCCGCAGCCGCTGCTATGGTTGAACGCGTTCTAGAGGTTTCAGCTGCTCTTGATCGAGGGTTATCCGCTAATCGTCTTTGTCTAAACCAAGACAAGACCCAGTACATCATGTTTCTACTTAAGCGCCACTTAAAATCAGAGGCTCTCCCAACCCAGGAAGTATCTTCACTGACAGAAAGAGAAGTTTCAGGCGCTTGAGGAACTGGTCAGACGAAACAGAAAGGAAGTCAGCCCTAAGGGACTGCGGCAGTCGGTTCCAGTTGGAGGGCCAACACAAGCGAGACGCCTAGACTGGGCCATAGAGGTATACGCATTCCAGGGACAGCCAAGTGGCCACAGAACGAAGACCGAAGGGAGCAAAGGCCATGAAGAGCATAAACTGAAGTACAATAGACCTTAAGATCGTGACAGAGCGAGGACAGGATCGAGAATTAATCCAAGATCACGTGTCATTAGCATATTGGTGGAAGAGGACATTGAGTGGACCAACAACCTTAGCTAGATCCGAGGTTTACAAAATAAAGAGAAGGGGAACACAGACAGAGCCCTGCGGTAAGCCATAAGTGACGTGGACTCAGAGAGAGCGGGTAGGACCGAAAATTACGGAAACAGTGCAAACCGTGAGGAACAAATGCAACCAAAGAAGAAGACTCGCCATATGAGATTCCACTGAGTGGGATTTACTAAATCCAGACTGAAGTGGAGGAATTAGAGAGTGAAAATCAAGGTAGTGGAACAGTTCAACAGAAACACATTTCTCATATGAGTGTAGAACAGTCTGCCGTAGTTCCTGACTGTGTCCGAACTTCGAAAACAATGTTTAAGAAGGAGTAGGCAATGTAGCTTTTATACTTCGACATTTCGCAATTATTCCCGATCAAAATAGAATGTTCCTAGAGCTCAATTTATCGGATAAAGTGCGCATTCAGCTAAAATGACAACAGAATCAATGAAAAATTGCAAAAATACTATACTAAAACTGTAAAAAAAATGTAAAACAAATGTGTACTGTTAACAATCCTGCATCACAATATACCGTTAGAACGGCGGTTCAGAGCTGAATCGAATGACATACCATGGGTTGAAATACCTTGAAGGATAAAAAAGTTATTAGTGTTTAACCGTTTTCAGACTTCGCGACATGTCGCGAACCAGAGGAAATGGTAAAAAGTTAATAACTTCTACAAATATGGGCATATTCTGAAAATTAATATATCGTTTTATTCAGTTTTGAAAGCTCTATCCAACGGTATATTGAATGAAAATTAATCAGTTTTCAATTAAACAATATTACAAGGAAACCTGCAATTTTCTCGAAAAAATGCTATTTTTCATAATTTTGTCCCTCTGGTGGGGGCCGAAGACATTAATATTTTTAAAAACTTTTTTCACATTTTTTGACCCCATACCATTAGGCAACTTTTGGTTGCTATTACTTTTTGAATTTCTAATTTTCGGTTTTTTCACTCCACCCTAATGTATATGTTTAAAAAGATGCTACGCGCCCACCTAATAAGTAAGCAAACCGATCTTATTAGTTAAGTTATTAGTTAAGCTTTAACGGATAATGCTAAATATGGTTATAAAATTATCTATTTTCCTTAACTGTTCTCTAGTCAATCAAGATAATCTTGAACTAGATAGCAATCGCAACTGCCTCTAGATTTTACTATCTGGTAATAGGTGACCCTAATTTAGCGGGATACTTATCCCTTCAGGGCCCCCTTGTTACCCTTTCGACGAAAACTGTGTAATTGTAAATGATTGTTCGAAAAGGTTAACAATAAACGATTGATTGATTGATTGAATAGTAAACAGCTGAAGATAGCGCAGTAATACTTAAGCGAGACGAATTCGCTGTCATCAGTTCTTCTCACAAGCACAATAGCCCATTGCACTTCAATAACTCAGTTTAAAAAACCACGGTATTTAAACGCAATTTCAATTTGGTGGTTAATTGTTTTGCTTTTGTTGTAGACACGCAGTCTGCAGTTTTAGTTTTGGACGTCACTATAGCTGTACCCGTTATTGTGCTGACGCAGGTCGCTTTCATTATTACTATAATTGTCCTATCAGCATATATTATAGCACTGAAAAGAAAACCAAAACGTGAGTTGTTCATTTTACTTTCTATACAGAGTAAGGTTTGCTTAATAAGCGAATGTAAATAGGGGCACACAAAGCTCTAATCATTTCGCATATTGTCTCGTAAAGCTGTTTGTAATATCAATCAATCAATCAATCAATCATAGAATTTATATAGCGCCTCTTCAAGGGCTCTACTCAGAGGCGCTCCCAAGCCAGGCCTGATCATACAGAAAAGTCTTCAAATGGGCGTAGAAGGAAACCGAGTGAATGCGAGGAGATAACCGAAGGAAAGATGGCAAGACATTCCACGCTGTTGGACCAACAACAGAGAATGCTCGGCGCTGCATAGTAGCAGTGCGGGCATGTGGAACCAAGAAGTCACCCCTGAGAAGAGGAACGGAGGGCTGAGCGACCCTTACAAGAAGAAGAGAGAGTGAAGATGGTGCATAGGTAGCGAGGAGCTGAACCCAGGACGCTTGCCAGACGAGAGAGCAAAGCCGATACAGGATGCGCTGCCGGAGGGGAAGCCAGTGTAGGGTATGATGCATGTAGGAGGATACGCTACCATAGCGAGGAATGGAACCAACAAGGCGCGCCGCAGACCGAAGGACCCTCTCAAGGGAGGACAAGCGGACTTGAGGAAGACCAGTGTAAAGAGAGGAGCAATAGTCTAGACGAGAGCAGACGAAGGCATGGATAAGAGTAGAAGCAGAAGAGGTTGAAAGAGAGCGAGCAACGACCCTAAGCTGACGAAGATGGTAAAAGCAGGAGCGAGACAAAGAGGAGAGGTGTTTAGTAAAGGTTAGTTCCTGATCCAGGATGACACCAAGGTCTCGTACAGAGGTAGAGAATGATATTAGAGGAAATTCAGCTGCAAGAAGGTTCAGGTCAAGTTTTGCCAGCTGCTGGCGGGTACCCAGCCATATGAACTGGGTTTTAAGAGGATTTAGTCTCAGGCGATTGGAAGAAAGCCAGGCAGTTGCACGAGACATCGAGCGAACAGCACTCAAAGCATCCTTTGCAAAACAATGCAAGTAAGATTGAAGGTCATCAGCGTATGAGTGACTAGAAAGGTCACTAGAAGCGAGAACAGATTCAACGTCAGCAGTAAAGAGGATATAGAGAAGAGGGCCAAGCACAGAACCCTGGGGAAGGCCAATAGGTACGGGGATCCAATGGGGAACGCGACAGTAGACGAAGAGCGATCAGATAGGTATGAAGAAAGCCACTGAAGAGGTAAGGAAGAGATACCAAAAGAGATAGAAAGGCGACGCAGGAGAAGATCATGGTCTACCGTGTCAAAAGTTGCACTTACGTCATAAAGTGCAAGAAGAGTAAGTTGAGAGTGGTCAATAGCACAATAGACATCATTAAGAAGTCTAAGAAGGAGAGTCTCCGTAGAGTGACCCTTACGGAAACCCGACTGATGGCAGGGTAGGAGGTTATTAGAATCTAGGTAACTGAGTAACTGAGAGGCTACAAGTTTCTCGATTAGTTTAGAGATAAAACTGACATTGGATATAGGCCTATAACTAGAAGGGCTAGAAGGATCCAGTCCAGTCTGTTTCAGGGTAGGCGTGATGATGGAACGTTTCTGTGAAGCCGGTAAGACACCATCACGTAGAGAAGAATTGCAGAGGATCGTCAGGAACGGAAGGAGAGTTTCGATTTGCTCCTGGATGAGAAAGGTCGGAAGAGGATCCAATTCCGACGACTTGGCAGGCGAGGCGAGGATGAGGCGACGCAGCTCAGCCTCGGTGACTGGAGCAAGGGTGGAAAAAGAGAGCTCAGTCGAGGAGAACGAGGGCGGCGGAGAGTCAGCAGTGTCACGACGAACAGCATTGATCTTTGTGGCATAGAAGTTAGCATATTCATGTGGTTCATCAAGTGCAAAAGGAAATCGCTGATTAATTGTATATCTTTGATGGAGAAATTGAACTGATTTGAGATGGGAAAATCATTAAGGATCAAAGCTTTACATTCTGTATTAAACAAGAAAATGTAATTATGAAAATGGGTTTCGCTGAACACCAATGCTTGGAGTTACACGTTTGTGTATTATATATAGGTCTATTATGTCAAACGTCTTGATTATATTGAATATATGTACGGTAAATGTGACAAAGTTATGTAATAATCGAATTGATAATAAAGAAGACTTCGCATATAGCTTTGATGTCTAAGGAGAATGTAGGCCTACCAAGTAGCCAAATTGGTGGCGTAAGTTCTTTGATGCTTGTGAGACACCCGATTGTTAAATCTAAAAAAAAAACAGGTTGCTCTGTTGTATGACTGCTTTGATGTGTTTGCATTTCAGAGCTGTTATGAAATTTTATTCATTGAGGTATGCCATAAATGATAGATAACGTTACCCTACTTAATCGTATCTCCGCATTTCTGTTTTAGCCTACATAGATCTGACAAATCAGAGAGCGAGGGATGTCGTAGACGATTCACCTTACTTGAGAATCGCAATAACTGAACATTCGGATACACCAGCAAATATGATGCCGTCTGGGCCTCAGTCAACGATCAACAATCCGTCGTCCGTGAGTGTTGCAAGCGTAGACCATGCAGTGGATCACATTACTCCAGAGTCTCTAGATTATGAAGAGATAGACCTTGCAACTACGTTGACTTCTACAATGCTTCCAATGGCTCAAGCAACAGATCAAGAGGAGGGAAACACCGAGATCTCAGACTCCGTTGAAGGGCATTCCTCGCCATAAATAGCTTCAACTTCGGCTACCGAGAACTGAAGACCGACCAGCGCCATGTAGCCTACATGGTTCCGGGTGCAAGAGAACCATTCGGGCCTATGTTTTATTCAACTCTGCAAATTTCGGTTTTGGAGCAAACATAATAATAATAATAATAACAGTGACAATTTATATGGCGCCGTAACACAGCCATGCCGTTACAAGGGCGCCTCACAGTCAACTAACAGCAGGGTAGGCCTTACAGAACAAATAAGTCTTGAGTCCAGATTTGAAGGAGTCAATTGTGTTAGCCGCTCGCAGGGCAAGAGGAAGACCGTTCCAGCATCTGGGACCGGTGTCGCGTGACAGAGTCTCCCCCATAAAAGTCTCCCCCCGGAGACTCTATTTCGAAATAGATTCTCCCCCGGCGGATCTGTTTCAGAATAAATTCGCCCCCCGGAGACTTTGTTTCAGAATATAGTCTCCGGGGGGAGAGAATATTTCCTCCCCTGTTGAAATAAAGTCTCCCCGGGGGAGACTTTATTTCAACACAAAATAGCCTACATTAACATCATATTTATTGCATTGTTTTGCTAACTGATGTAATTATATTCGTTTGTAATGACAGTTAACATAATATGGACTAGCGCAGAGAGCGCCTTTTAGTAGAAATCTTGAAGAAGTGCTACATTAATGTTCAGTTACATTACACTTATTATAGCTCACCAATCACTTTCCTTTAGCTTCCTTGATTTAACAAAAGCTTGAGTGTTTGGAAAATCTTTAATGGTTTAAAAAATGTTATGCATTCACTTGGTATATGATGTCATTAAGACTCATTATTAATTAGCCTTATTAATTACTGCTAATCTGCTGGTTAAGTTGTCCTTTTCCCTTCTGTTTGTCTCTTTTCGCTTAATGGTTTCATATTAGTTGTATATTTATTCTACTTGATATACCTCAGCAAATTCAAGGTGTTAACCGTTCTGTAATTTTGTTAAGCTAATTATTAGCAAAGTTGTCCCTGTAAGCAGGATTTTCATCCATTTTGTGCCTTCCTCGCCGCCTCACTCACCTGCTTGATAAATGGAAGTTATATAATCGGTTACTTCATCCATCAGCAAAGTCTGCATTGCTGACACAGAATGAGACAGATTTCTCTCATTGACGACGTTCCTCATCTTTAGAATATTATGCTGCATGATCCTCTTCATTTTTGGTAACGTAATTAAGCAAAGATTCACATTCAGACGTATCCATGAAAATAATTTTGAAATGTTTCGCTAGATAGTACTTATTAATGCAACTTAGACCCAATATATACTAACTAATATTGAATCCTTTAACCCTCGGGCTACCAAGGGGGGTGGTTGCCACCCCCTCCTAGGTTTTTTTCATCTCAAACTTTTTCCGTATGGAATAAAAATTTGACCTTTTAGGTAGCTGTAGGGGGTTCATTTACACACGTTTTGAGGTAAAATGTGAGATGATATCTCACACCGTTCAAAACTTATACCCAATATACCTGAGGCACCAGGGGGTGGATACCACCCCCCTAGATTTTCGACTATATCTTATCCGTCATTTAATATTAAGAGAAACAAATTATACTATTCTATAGAGAGAATGTGGGGCTACATTTCTATGGTCACTGAGTTGACCTGCGACAACCGGAAGTGCTCAAAATAAATAATAATACGCGTAATATGCGTGAAAGATGGCTGAATGGAAGCACTCCCCCTTAGTTTTTGTCTGTAGCGTATTCATTTGTCTTCCTGGAAGAGAAACAAAAGATACCATTCTTTAGAGGGAATGTAGGGCTTCATTTGCATACCAACATCTTTGTCTTTTGAATACCGGAAGTGATCAAAATAAATAATAATACGTGTAATCTGTGTGAAAATGGCTGAATACAGCATTACAACGTAAACCGATATATATGTATGGATATATATGTATGGATGTACATTTATACTATATAAACATGTGTAGGGATGATTATGTGTATCTTTTATACATAGATTAGTTTCAAAACACACATAATCTTATATTTGTTTATCCAAAAAGTACAAAATGTACGCAATAATATACAATATTGCTAATTAATGGGTTCCGTTGTTAAAAGTGATGTAATTTCGAGGTGCATTCACATAATGTACAACTAAATATACCATTCTGTGCAGAAATGAATGCTGAATCCATTGCTATATTACAAGTTATGATATGTAAACCAAACACGAAATCCAGGGGGAGCTGGTAACCACCCCCACTAGGGGTGTCCAGAAAAATGACACATCGCAGAAAACACCCATACTCAAGTTTTTCCCATTATTCTATTCATCTATTGTCTATAAATATTTTTACAGAATTTTAAAATGTTATCCTGAGGTCCCTCAAAGCCCCCGAACATACCCTACTTAAACTCCCAGAACTGAAGACGCCCATGCTGGGATCTTGGAACTTGGGTCCATTGTCGATTTACTCTTTTTATCACAAAAATTAACGAAGAGTCTGATCTCGAAGAACTTTAAGTTGTTATGTTTATCTCAATGAGAGCTACATCCAGGTAAAATATACATACTAAATTCAAGGTCATTCAAGGTCATTTCAAGGTCAAAATAACCGAAATCTAGCAAACATCAAAGAAAATGATCAGATCTCAGCCAATAATTGTTGAAATTGGTTAATTCTTTCTTGCATTTCTCGTCTTGAAAAGGGCTACCTGTGGTCAGAAACAAGGATACCAAATGTAAGACGATCAAAAGTTATTTAAAGGACAAAAGGTCAATTTCAGACAATGATTTTAACTCTAAAATTGACCTTTGATAACGATATAGATCGCATTTTCGAAATGTGCGTTACTTCCAAAACAATCACCTTTAATATCAATTGCTCACTAAATACAGTTACAAGTCCTGCAGCTGCCAGGGCCGGAGGGTCGAATCAACTACGCCAGGATGGTACTCTTCTTGCTGACAACAAAGAAATTCTCTGTTCTTAATCGTAATCGGAAGTAGGCTACATTTCATACCGCCACCTCGAGAAAGGTTCTCAAAAGTAGCCCGGTCTTGCAAACATAAGGACACATTGATTCGGAGTATCAACCAAATGACACTGCGCTGCATAGCAAAGATAAACAAAGCCATATGGATGGTTTACATTTAAGAATTCACTTAAATAGGTCTATAAGAGATGAAGGCCTGCGAGGTTAGGCACAGTTTTACAGAGCAATGCACGTCAATTTTACACGACCGGTTCAAAATTTAAGGATGGAGGACAATTATGGACTAGGCAGTTAAGCATTGCATCGGTTGTATAATGTAGAAATCTCCACAGAAGTGATATTCAGGATTAGAATTTGTCAAGTCTCAAGACTGCATTTGTTTACACCGTGTTTTTTTTATCAGCATCGACCCTTGTTGTGTTTTTTCTTGATACTGTTTATCATGATTCATGGAGTCCATCATTTGAAAACAGCAGGAAGAAGGAAATTGATATATCTGTTAACTATTAATTTTACAGAATAGTTTGCAATTGTCAACTATTATAGCCTACGATAACAAATATTATAAGCTCTTTAATGCCCAGCAAAATGAATGGCAACGAAAACTACACACTTAATAGTGTGATACTTATTGATAGGAAACCATAATATTCTATCAATCAATCAATCATTCATTCATTTATTTCTGTAACCAACAGAAAACAGAAAAACAAATGAAAACAATAAGGCAACGGTTTGATATGACATTGTATTGGCTACACACCAGAAGGGATCTTGTATCCCAGTAAATAGGGACACCTATAAATCAAAAAAATTCGGATAGAAGAAAAGCCAATCGATGTCTAGATTGGAATGAGCCTTGGGCTCAAAATCAAAGAAGCTAAAAAGAAACATAAGACGGGTCCATCAAATCACATTATTCAGTCATTCATTCATTCCGATAATATATATAGCGCCCCTTCGAAGGAACTTACTCAGAGGCGCTCCCAGTCCAGCCACGGCTAAATAGAGAAGACTTGAGAAGGCGGCAGTAAGCAGGCAAATTGCTGCGAGGCATCAAGCGCAGCTCAAGTGGGAGCCCATTCCAGGTTGAGGGCCCAACAACCGAAAAGGCTCGGCGCTGCTTGAGACATAAACGGGCCCGGGGGACAAGGAGCTCTCCCTTGGCCGAGGAACGCAGAGCCCGACGGGGGTGGGGGTCAGAGACAGGATGACAACGGTCAGAAAGGTACGATGGTGCACAGCCAGCAAGGCACCGCCAAACTAAGGCTGCTATCCTGTAAGAGATGCGCTGCGAGGCAGAAAGCCAGTGCAAAACATCGCAGAGACTGAAGCGTATTTTTGAATACTACTAATAAGTCGGGCAGCTGAGCGAAAGACCCGGTCAAGACGGCTTATTAAGCCAGATGGGAGACCAGCAAGTATCGAGCTACAGTGATCAGCTCTGCTGGTAACAAAGGCATGAACAAGAACAACGGCAGAATCATGAGAGAGAGAGAGAGAGAGAGAGAGAGAGAGACAGAGAGAGACACACACAGACACAGACAGAGACAGAGACAGAGACAGAGACAGAGAGACAGAGAGACAGAGAGACAGACACAGAGAGACAGAGAGACAGAGAGACAGAGAGACAGAGAGACAGGGAGACAGTGAGACAGTGAGATAGAGACAGAGACAAGAGACAGACAGACAGGCAGACAGAGACAGAGACAGAGACAGAGAGAGAGACAGAGAGAGAGAGAAGCACAACACGCAGCTGGCGGAGCTGGTAATAACAGCTTTGCGTATGCAAGTTAACAAAAGACATTAACACAATGTGACAAAACACATTAACAAAAGAGTATAGAGTCTTAACTAAACTAACAATAACTTCAGCTATTATGTTATAGGCTACAAGTTCAGCTATTATTATAAATGTTAATTTAAATCTCCGAAATTTCTCAATGTCACTCAAAGTCATCAGAAAGATCATCTTATTCACATAATTATGCTATATAAAATCGTTTCGATATTGGATCTTATAGTAACTCAAAACTAATTAAATATTCTCCCCAGCATAACCCACAGATACTAAACTGGAATTGAAACTGAAATCAATATTTCCAGAGCCTGCAGAGTTTAAATAGCTTTAAGCTAATGGACGACATAGCACGCTAACCGATTTAAGGAAACCGATTACCGTAGGGGAGAGTGCTACAAGATGCCCAGAGTGAATAAGACGCCCACCCCCTTTAAAACGTTTAGAACTATACAGATTCGTATTTTAGTTGTTTGTTTGCATGCAGCGACATCGTGCGAACCTTCCTTAGCGGTAAAATTTCAATATTCAAGATATTGGCGTGATTAATCAATTTTCTAAATTTTTACTACTTCTGCGCAAGTACACATTTATGAATAGGCCTACGACTAATTTTCTCTTTAACCTTATACACTGCCAAGGCGCACTTTTCGACGTTTATTTTTTATTCATTTTTAGTTCTTTTTAAGGTTTTATCAAACTTGTAAACATTGACATAGTTAAATAAAATGGCGTCAGTAGAGAAGGACTTGAAAATTACAAGAAGCCCATGGGCGTCTTGAATGTATAGGACTCATAGAGATTACAAGATGCCCATGGGCGTCTTGGATGGATCATGGATAGGAAGCATAGAGATTACAAGGTGCCCAGTCATAATGTCTCACTCTACTGCAAGGATAGGTACACGTACTTGCACATTTATCAGTGGTTATTGACTCTATTTCACCATTGCCCAAAACCAAGAGATTGAGAGCTCAAAAATGAAAACAGACGTCTGAGGTCTTTACCAGTTCAGTGAGTTTACCATAGAAAAAGAAGTTACTGGAACAGACAGGAAAGATAAAGATGAAAACAACGCCAAAGCAGACTAAATCTGTGGCAAGCTGTAAGGACACTGCATTTTCAGAGACAGTTGCAGCAAAAAACAAAATGAAGTAATTAAAGAGTAAAAACAAACTTACATGCAGGCAAGACAAACCAAGGGGAAGATAAGCAAGAAGTGGTGTCCTGGAACACCACCCAAAAAAAACAACTAATTTGCTTAGTAGCTTTAGGGTATTTTAGTTTATGGTTCAGTTTGCTTAGTTCATAATTATACAGTTTCATTCTTTAGTCTATAAAATGCATGATTGCCATCCACTTGCTTAAGTCATTTTTCATTGTTCCAAGATGCCCATTGCCCATCCTATGGGCGTCTTGTAGTACGGGGTTTCTAAGATGCCTAGTTTGAAGACATCTACTTTTTTAATTTACAGATATGATCTTATTGAATTAACTTCTATAGTTGCTGTAGTTGCTTTATTAATGATCAGTCTTTGCATTGGGTAAAAACATGTACTTCTCTTGCAATCCACACAGAAGAAACTCGCAATTTTCCTTAGCGTGGACATCTTGGAGCACCCTCCCCTATATAAAGCTATAAATGTTATTATATATAGCCATATAAGCTACCCATTGATACATATTTAATATATATTACACTGTATAGGCCTAAGTACTCTGTCATACTATGTTACAAATAATTGCATTTACGCAGGCTTATCATTGTGTGAGTTTCTGCAATATAAATTATTATTATAGCTGTATAGGTTCCTATTATATTTATATGCATAATTTTAGAAACGTAATGTTTAATCAGCAAGATAATGCACGGCAATGCAAATACAACGTAATTCATGTTCATTATGGTTTTAACATGTTTATATTCTGCTTATGCGAAACTGCTCATCAATTTCTGATAACAGCTGCTTTTCAGAAATGGAAACTAGTTAAATGCTTATCCGGTTTTCTGAACAGCAGTGTGTTTCTTGACTATGAATGTGTATAGAAAGTTCATTCTACAGTCTACAGTAATGAGCATCGTAGGACACCTTTAAAACTTCATACAAATTTTAACCTGTGGCAAATCGTCTAATCATGAAACTGCCTTCAATTTACATTCTTATCAAATTATTGACTGGTGAGTAGTTTGTATGCTGCTTTTTAGCAATCGCAATTTACGTAGAATATAAGGAATTGTGCAATCTAATTAGCTATCCATTCGCGGTGTATAGAGTCAGTATAGAATGTCGGTTTAAACTTATTCAATAGCAACTGTCAGTATCTACCCAGCTCGTTGCTCTACTATTTTATTTGGTGAGATCCTGTAAGATATCTTCTCGTTTAAACAGTTGCTATACAACTTTAGATCCCCGTTTACACGTTCCGAGATTTGGTACCTTGATGCAGAACATTCACGAATCTGACCAATAATTTCGCATCTGATGTACCTTCATTATATGGTTGCGAGCGTGATGTGCTACCAATTGTTCTAGCTTTAAACTAGTCAGAACTTGACAAATAAGTAAGTAAGTAATTAGCCTTTATTTTCATCTGATAAGCTCTCATGCATTGCATTGTATACGATGATTACATTCACATTTTAAATATACTATAACGGGAGCAGGTTATATGGAAACATGCTCAAATTAACATTACTGAATATAGGCCTACTGCCGCCTACGTC
Organism: Aporrectodea caliginosa; assembly: GCA_020284085.1. Taxonomy (NCBI): domain Eukaryota; kingdom Metazoa; phylum Annelida; class Clitellata; order Crassiclitellata; family Lumbricidae; genus Aporrectodea; species Aporrectodea caliginosa. The sequence goes on along the minus strand of JACEVL010000604.1, from coordinate 271,373 downwards.
GATTAACAAAATATTTTTACGCAGTTTAAATTTGACAGTAGGTAGCATGAGATGATGTCCGCTTTTGCGAAGTTAGCAACTCTATGCTATTAGGGTGCTATTTGGTACTTACAGGCCTGGATTAACCACGAGGCCAGTGAGGCCACGGAACCAGGCCTACTAAAAATTTCACAAATAGGGGGCCTACCAGTTGAATGCTATCTTAAAACTTTTTTATGCATTCCGTTCGCTCCGTTAGGCCGTTAGGGTTCCCGCCACAGTTTACTCTGCTGAGGCTGCTTATAGCCTCATCCACCCATCACCATCAGCGTCAGATCCACACTTCCACAGCATCATTCATCAGCCTCTTCCTCAACCTTACCCTCGCCCAGCTGAGGTTTTCCTGCATAAGCCAGTGATGTTGCCAATGAATAACCCAATTTCATGAAGTTGAAACCAGCACACGAACTCAGACCTGTGTCCGCGCGTGTGCATGGCCAGCTGTCGCATTGGGTTTCAGCAGGCCAGCTTAGCAGGCCCGCGGGCCCCAAACGGCGCGCAGAACCTCAGTACATGTTTAATTATCGTTATCATCAAATATTCGTTTATTAGAAGAAAAATCAAGTTGGCAACTTAAACAAGCAATACCCGGTAGTGCATTATGCGTCATATTCTGAGGCGGCTAGCCAGCGTGGCCTAATAGACTAGTCGAACCTGCCCGTGAGCTACTCGAATTACTCAATAGTGTCAGTGTATTCTTATAGAGGAGTAAGAGAGTAAAATGCCTTCAACAGTGTCAGTATATATTCTTAATTTCTTATATAGAAGTCGGGGAATGAAACTCCTATCATCCTTTGGAGGTCTTTTGTATCTGTGGGAGTAGGACCGAGTTCGTAGATTGTATATGTATGCGGTGTATTTAAAATAAACACTCTACGCTGTAAGCCTATAATAGGCCTATAACTAATTACTAGCCTACGTGTGAAATAATAATTGACAAAATTCGTATGTAAAAAATACTTGTTGCATTAAGCTGGTATGATAGATATGAGTAAAAAAAAATTCGAATCGGGCGCTCAGGAACGTCAAAAAAACGTCTTTTTCACTTGGCTGCACAGCAACAACGTGGAGCTATTGAACATTTTATAACAAAGCCAGCATCCGTAGACAAAGAATAATCCGTTCACTTTCACCAAGGACACGAAATTGAATCTGTGGCAGATCTGGCATTAAATATTTCACCTCCTTTAGAACTTCCTGAGACATCATTGAGGGAAGAATGGAGGGGAAAAAGATGCGAGGTAGGCCAAGAACAATGCTACTATACTGGATGCTGACAGAGGAGGGATATAGCGGACTGAAAAGAGAAGCAGAGAACAGAGAAAAATGGCGTCGTTGGACATATGAACCTGCCTGAGGGCAGAGAACATGAAGAAGAAGAACTTCCTGGAAACATTTCAAATGATTTGTTCGAAATACAATGTACTGCAGCACCCTCCACAACAACTGGAATAATACAAGTCCCTGAATCTAGTTGTGAAACGGTGCCTGAAAATGATGCAGCTTTGTGGCCCCCTAATACAAAAAGTGTAATTGATTATTGGCTACAGATGGTACCAGAGTCCTGCCGTAATCGCATCAAAAAAATGCTTAAGATCTAAGATGGGACAAGACAAACTAACAAATTTAACACTTATGAACATTGAGTGCGAAATTGTACAACAGTTAGATTTTCAGGATATTGTTAACAGTTTTTCTATTGTCAAAGCATGTCGTAAGCAGTTTTAAATTCATAACTAGGGCTATCTGTTCTATAATTTAAATTTCGTCAACACTTGTCGTTTTGGTAAATTTGGTTGAACATATAATAGGGGCCTACTATACAATTTCGGAACCAGGCCTACAAAATGTTAATCCGGCCCTGGGTACTTATCGTTACGAAGATTTGGCAAAGATGATAAACGTAGTGACCGACGATCTGCGAGTTTTGAAGAGCTTCCTGTAGCTCCAGCATACAGTTTTTCTGCAAAATGTTTTTGCCACATACGGTACTGTACAATGTACATGTATTTACCATCTGTGAGCCTTTTCAAAAGCTGCATACACTATTTAATAAGTCGAGCGAAGATAAATCAGAAACTGATCGAATTAATTGTTTCCAGAGGCGCAAATACAGTGAGACTGCAATATTATTATATTAATATTCAACAGGGAACATAACACATAAGTCTAATGACTCTATGCTATCTGGTGCGATATCGTGAAACAACGAAACAAATGTAAATAGACTTAAAGTGCAACCTTGACACATAATATTGCTACACGGCACGAAGGTAAGACGATTGAAACATACTAGCTGGTCAGCTAGTTTTCTTAGAATTAAATATGGTTAGAGAAGTGCCTACAGTCAAGGGTTAACGTGGTTTAAATCCCCGCCAGGAGAGAGATTTGCTTTGAGATTTCCGCTCAATTTGAGCGCCTAGCTAACTCAGTTAAAATGAGTATGGGTAGCCTACACTGACCGTAATAATGTTGGTGAACAGATGAGTCCGCGAGGGAGAGGTCTGGGTCTGGCCACCGCTCTCATATGCCGACGCTAAGAAAATGAAAATCTCTTAAACTTCATAAATACAGCTGTCTCTCGGGCTTGGCTCAAGAGAATGCTCTTCTCTTCTTCTTAAAATAAATAATTACAAAATTTTCTGAAAATGTTAACGATTATAGATCCTTCACGTTGGCTAATGCATTTATTTTCTTTCTTTCACAGAGGCTATGCCGTCCACTGAGAGTGGTCCAAGAAATCTGGTCACCTTAGCTGGTAAGGAAACAACGATGTCGTGTAATCCAGGACCAGGGATATTTGGTGTTGACTGGTACTTCGTTGTTGTCGGTGGCTCAGAAGAAATAAAACTGAGCAGCAAATCGCAGATCTTCAGTGCAGCCAAAGATTTATCAGTTAGCGGCAAATTACCTGGCGAAAATTTATCAATCAATTCCACTGAATTAAAGCACGCAGGACAATATATTTGTACTACGTTGATGCCACAGGAAAACAGATCAAGGGCGGCAAACGTCTCAAGATTTTCCGCTCAGGTCATTGTACTGGGTGAGTTTGTTTTCAGTCTGCCATCATTTTCTCCATAATTGTTACAATTCAATACAACTTAGATGGCCTGTCAAAAAATACAATGTAATAGTGGTCTTATGCATTCATTTATGCAGATGACATGATGGCAGTCCTTTGTTTTCAAGCAAAACTGTAGCAGGAATTGCAAGAATGAACTTAACGCCTGGACTAAACAACTTTATTAAGGAATGGGTTCTAGGACGATTGGTCATGGGACGATTAGTCATAGGACGATTGTTCATATGGGCGATTGGTCATAGGGCCTATAATTGGTCATAGGACTATTGGTCATATGCCGATAATAAACCGACATACTTGGTTGTAGTCGTTAGTTATGGACATTCGTAGGTTTAAGCTTAACACAGAACGCAAAATAAGCAGCAATTAGGGACATTCATCGTTTTTAGACAAATACAATCAGTGCTAATCAAGAAACTTATTAGGATAATTACTTACAGGCATCAACATTACTCACTTCAAAGAACTTAACGTTCGGTCGAAATAATAAACGTTTGACCCGTATGTTACTCAAGTATAAAAGGCATCAATTGGGGACACTGATCGTTTTTAGACAAATACAATCAGTGCCAATCAAGAAACTTATTAGGATAATTCCGGACTTTTACGTATTGTTCGTATTTCGTATTAGCCTACGTATTTCACAGTAATTGATCCAGTAAATGGTTGTTCGTGTTTTAAAAACTCTGTTTTAGCCTTCGATAGCATTCGATAGTCCCATTGCCAATAGGCCCTATGACCGACAGGCCCTATGACCCATGTGACCTATGACCGGTAGGCCCTATGGCCAATAGTCATATGACCAATAGGCCCTATCACCAATCGTCCGTATGACCGATCGTCCTATGACCAATCGTCATATGACCAATCGTCCGGATACCATGGAATGGAGTGAAATACGGTTTGCAAATAGGCGAACATATATATATATATACATGTATAGTTATTTTTATGTATTTTATAGAATCTTATCCCCAGTGTCACTTGAATACTTCTACTGCAAAGGAACGAGATAACATCGAGATGTGGTGCATTGTCAGATACAGAGGCAATTGGGCTCCAGTGATGGAATGGAGATACATCAATGGAAATATCATTACAAACGGAATACTCACAGAATCTACAAATAACAGCCTAGCATCAACGCTGAACATCTCGGCTGATGCCAGTAAACATAATTCCAGCTACTTATGCCTAATGTATTTCACAGCACCTCAAAACCAAACGATTAAAGATAATATAGCTGACAATATTCCTGATCATAACTACACGTGGACTTCACCACTTTTGCATATACTATGTAAGTTGAATTTTTTGGTATAACTTTTGTACAAGTACACAGTAAGTCATATTTAATCGAATTATATTTGTCTTTATGCGCTTTATCCCAATTTATTGTCTAGTTTGTTTTACGACACACCCAAGCTCACTTATTATCTGTGTCATATTGTTTCGAAAGTAGGCTTACATGTGGGTTGTGTCATTTTTATTCAGCTTTATATTTCGTTATATCATGCGCACATAATTATATTTGGTTGAAAATTGTTTTCTGTTAGAGTTTTAGGTATGACAATTAAATTACTGTTTGCAAGTTGACTTCTGATGAACCTTGCTCTACCAAATACGGACCCAGACTTTAGAGAAAGGAGACTGATGAAAGTTTGCTTCCCTGCAAGGGAGCATGTCCTGACAGATAGTTATGTTTCCACGTCCACTGTAAATTACTGAAGCTTAGTAAATGTTTAATCCCCAATTTCATGTATTACTGATTTTAATGTATGACGTAATTCGTCAGAGTGCTAGTTCACAAGTCTTGCGCTTTAGTATTTGGGTATATTTCACAACCGGAGGCAAATTAGATAAATTTCCGTCTTCTCCTTTGGGCGGCTTACACAAAGAATAAAATTATAATGTATAATTTTTAAATACATCATAGGGCATAAGTTAGTCATAAAAAATTATTTATGTTATATTATTTAGATGGTTAGTATGAGAAATTTTTTTATAAAGTCCAACTTTAACCCGAAATTGCATTGTCCTTTCTAATGGTGCGTCAATTCAACGTTACGTTAGGGTAACAGCTGAAGCGCTGAACTGATGTTTTAAAATTTTTAGATCATTAACTTACATATATCCATTGCTCCATATGGTTTTTATTAACATATTAACGAACTAAATAATTAAAAATAAATAAAACCCTCTGTCTTCAAATATTGCTTACAACTCCGTTACGAATGGGTTTCTGCCATCTGTGGAATAAATTGAAAACTCAATTTTTTTGAATTGACATCTTCGATAGCAGGGAACATTTCTGCATTGATTTTACCAAAAGAAATCAATATGGATGTTTGCTTCTGTTGACAATTTGCGGAAATTTATCCGGTAATGTTATAGTATAAAAAGATTTACAACTCCGTGACGGTAATTATTGCATTTTGCATGTATATATAATTTTTTTTCTTTAAAAAATAATATTGAATCTGACAGCCGGGCCACTATAAACTAACTATTTTTTATATCTTAACTCGCCGCCCTGTAAGCGTGGAGACTTAATTATGAATATTTTACAACTCCGTTACTACAACTCCGTTACTTTATTTTTCTATTAAAATGAATTTATTTAATGGTACATGTAGATAATTTATCGTCATAATAATTTATTTTGCTGTGTAATAATTTAATGCACACTTAATACTAATTAATCACTAATTATAAATAGTGGCGGCATCTTGCAATGTGTATTTAGTACGAAACGGAGTTGTAAATATTTAGGAATCAAAGTTGTATGTGTTTCACATAGTAAAAAACTAAAATGAAAAATTAGGCCAAATCTGTCAAATTTAAGCGCTGCTCAATATTAAGTATGCTTCAGCACTGCTAGTAAAATATTTGTGTAAGAAATTTTTTAAATTTTGCATGACTTTATTTTTTCCTAATTCTATTTCTGAATTTGCCTCCGGTTGTGAAATATACCCATTTAAGTAATGTTTCAGATGGACCAAATGAAGCATCGCTGTCTCCACATAAGAAATTCTATTCCGAGGGGGATGAAGTCGTTTGTTTAGCAGAAGCAAATCCTAGTCCACGCTTTGAATGGAAGATTCTGGATAAAAACAAAACTTTCGATGGTCCAATATTTGTCATCCGATCGGAGATGATTCGTGCTGGTAGCATTTCAATTCAATGCACAGCAATAAACGACGCCTCTGCGATTCAGGCAAAATCTCAAATCGTCAAGATCAAAGCGGGTTAATATGGAGAAACTTTCCATATAAGTAGCGCAGAGCATGTGTGCACTATTCAGCTAGACATCCCTTCTATAGAAAATCCTCTGTCGCTATCCGTTTCTCCTTCTCGCTCACGTCTCCCGCCTACAACTCCTCTCCTCACAATTTTTTCATCCTTCACTTTCTCTGGTTTTATAAACTCTATAAACTCATCTTTCGCTTTCCGTTTAACTCTCTCTTGTTATCTGAACTCTCTGTTCCATGTCAAATCCTGAACATCCACCCCTCTTTAGTAATATATTTATCTGCCTGGGGGAGGTACCAACAAAAGGAACTGAGAGGAGACCATATTCCATTCTTCTTTTCTTTTATTTCACTTATGGGTAAAATTCCTTATGCTTTCCGTTAATCACTGTTCCCTTCCTCCACTATTTCCTCCCTTTTACACTTTACAGCTACGCCCATACTTTCAATTATTCTCATCCTTTTATCTCCTTTTCTTGCTTTCTCTTTTCCCCAATCCCTCTCCCTCAACTTTATTTTAAACTTCTTGCCTCTGAATCCGCTTATGACCATGCTATATTCTATATTTTGTTAATTCTTTCATTGCGAGAATTTGTATAGCGCCTCTTCAAGGGGACTGCTCATAGGCGCCCCAACCCCAGCGCAGCCAAATAAAACCATCTTAAGAAGAGAGAAGAATGCCTGAGAAGGGATTCTAGGAAAGGAGCGGAGCGCCAGAGGAGGCCATTCCAGATCGAGGGGCCAACCACAGAGAAGACACGGCTCTGTCTGGTGAAGGTACGAGCAAAGGAACTGAAAGGAGACCATGTTCAGCCGAACGGAGGGAGTTAAGTGCACCGCAATCTGCATTGGCTTAGCTAGAAGCCGATAACACCACTAATAAAATTGTTGGATACCGTACTTGCTCACATATCGAATTACCATGACAGATATTAGTTGAAGATTTGGTTTGTTTTAGCCAATCGGTCAACTCCCAATATTGTGCCTATCATATTCGCCGTCGTTTGTGCTGTCTTGGTGTTCATGGTTTTCATTGTCATCCGTAAGAATATAAAAGGTAAAGAGATTTCTGAGCAAGTGAGAGTCATATATTTAACATGCGAAAAGACATTGTCGACATAATGTAAGTCTTATATGTTAATGTAAAGACTGTGTAGCAATACCGTCAGATAGTATACGATGTCAATTTAACCAGATATGAAGATATTTTTGATAGCGCCTTTCTATAGTTCAGTCGTTACTAGTTCTTTAACAGCAGAGAACTACTTGTTGGTAATTAAAACAAATACAGGGATCCTTTAATCGTTTTGAGTAATGAAAATCAATAATGATAGTACTGTGGTTAGAGTTACTGAGTCGCAACAATATACCAGCATGACTGTTTCTCTGAAGATTTTAGCCAAGCCAAGTCACAACAGTATTAGCTTTGTGTGCAGTACTTATTTTGACTACAGCGACATGTTAGTGAAACAGAAAGTGAGCAGCAACACACCCGATTACAATCACATTTGGAAGTCGCCCAAAATAAGCATTCTGTGTAAGTTTAATTTGCATAATGAATAGGCCTAAGGTTATGATGTACTATTTAAAATCTACATGTCTTCAGTTAGATAAAGTAAAAAACTCGTAGGGAATAAAAAAGTAGGTCAATGTTATTCGAAAAATGAGAATTTCTCTAAGCTTATATATAATTATAATAAGTTATTAAGCAAATGATAGGCCTACCTCAAAATATTGCTTGAGCTCAGTGCCGTATTTACCATTAAGCTAAAATAGCTACAGCTTGGGGCCTGACAAAAAATCCGCAGGAGTCTCAAATTGTTTTATATATTAATTACTTATTTATTTAAAACATTACACTTAAGTATCGTTTCCTAGGTATAGGCGTACTATTATATTAAAATTCATGATAGAGATCAAGCCAACCAAATGATAAATAAATAAATAAAGTAATAATCAGTAAATGCATTTCAAAATAATTTGAATCATAGGCCTCGTTGTTAAAAACGTAAACCGAATAAAAAGGCAATAAAAGAAGAGAAACGAAAAAACCAAAAAAGAAAATAATTTGACTTTGTTTCATCTTGTACTGCATTTAAAATTAAAAACCTAGTGTGCACAATTTAATTTTAATCAACAAATAACACACTTTATTAGGAAACTTTTCTTTCTTTCTTTTCCTTTTCTTTCTTTCTCTCCTCCTCCGTCAAGTATTCGTTGACGATGAGGTTCTAACAAAACTTCTCCATTTCGGTTGGTCTCTCTTGCGAGTTCTATTGTCCTTCTTAAGTCCCATCCTCTGTCTTCTATGTCATTCTTGTGTTCATTTTGTTAGAGTTTCTGGTCTCTTTGGCCAGGCGGGTGACCATTCCTCTCCTGGTAGGGTAAGGAGATCGTTGGGCCATTTAGTTGGCCTCTTTGCGCCCTCAGGTGTCCTTCCAACACCTGCCTCCTGCGTTGGCCAGCTGTTTCCAGGGTTCCTGGTGAGCCTTTCCACCTCGCGCCCAACGTGGTTCTTCAACCAGGGTCTTCGACCAAGGTCTTCACCACTGATGGTATAGCCCCACCAGGCTATCCCTTACTTGGCTGTTCACCCTCTCACCACGGTGAGGTGCAGGTAGGGCTTTGAGAGGGTTATTAGGAAACACTAGGTCTCAAATGAAGTAGTGACGTAAATTAGCCAAATTCTTGAAAGTAGGTAGACAGCGTAAGGGACATCAGACAAAAATGTAATTAAACAAAACAATATCAGACAGTAAATAAATAAATAAAGTTATTTAAAAAATAAAAGACGGCAAAAACGTGACGAAAATTATAAAAAACCAAAAACGAGATTTTGGACCAAAATAAAAAAGGAATAAACGGTTTTAGCATCTATAATTTGAATTTCTCACTTAAATGCATTGCTATTAACTAATTAAGAGGTGCATTGCTTATGCTTTCAAGTTTTGTGAGAACTTTTGGTGCAATTTATTTATCAATGAGCCTCCAATCCTTGTATAGCTTAGGGCCTCGCCAAATCTAAATCTGGCGCTGCTTGAAATTTAAATTTAAATTAGACTTAGTGTCAGAATGCGCGGTAATTACACTTGGTGACCACTTAGGCCTAACTAACTATTCGAGGTTGCTTCATATATTTTGTCATTTCAGACGGTGCGAGGAATGTGTCAGTATATCCCTCAAGTGACATTCTCTATCCTGGTGACAAATTGTCATGTTCTGCAATGGGAAACCCTAAACCTGAATACAAGTGGATTGATAATGAAACAGTTTACAGCAATGTTGGATCGCAAATCCAAATAGTCCAATCGATGATACGCAATCAGCCATATGTCTTGAGATGCGAAGCCCGAAATTCTTTGTCCGAATCCTTTGCTATCATCACATTTGAAGTTAAAAGTGAGTAAATTTAATCTGATCACAGAAACGTGCAAGAATGCAAGTTATGCTGTCATAGTAGGCCCTTCTGGACAAGCAACACACATAGGCCTAAATATTTTTCCTAGTAATAATGTCAATTACAAATCAAGCCAAAACGCCTATGCAGTCATCAGTAACGTTTCATCATAAAATGTTTTAAAATTATCTTTTTAATACAGTAAAAATCTATCTTTGTATCGCCTGGAGAAGCTTTGCGAATCATTTCAGTCTGGAAACTGTTGAATCAGTGCATATAATATTATGCACAACCTCTGTAACTTATGTGGTCATTCAGACTATGAATATGCCAGATTCATTCGTTTTGAAAATTTATGGAGCGCTCCTATGAAGAATCCTACACGGAGGCTCTCCCAGCCAAACCACGGCGACATCAACTACACTTGAGCAGTTTGTGAAACAAAGGCGAAGCTGATAATAACGGGTAAGCTGATTGATATGTGGGGAAAAGCTGAGTTCTTGGTATAGTATAATCTCTAGCTCTCGGATTGAGTCAAGAAAGGTAAGTTACCTTTCTTGACCCTTAGGTAAGACGCGCAAAGGTTTCAGCCATCAAGTACCGGTCAACATCGCCAATCGCCTACGACCACCCAGCCAGTGTGATTTTCGTTAACGATAACGATAACGAAAATGTTCGTTAACGAAAAAAATGACTTCGTTAACGATAACTATAACTATAACTAAAAATATCATTAACTATAACTATAACTATAACGAAAATAACACTAACGAAAATTCATCTTTATTTTCGTTAATACAAAAAATAAAAATAGGAAGTGCAATATGGACGATTCGACATAAATGAGAACGAAAAATCGAAATTTTTATTGTGAAATTTGTCAGTTACTTTGGAAACTGTGTATTCATGAAGCTGACTGTACCCATGCTTCAAAGGTTTTCATAGCTCTGAGTAAATTGTGAAACAGCGTATTAATACGCACAATTTTGCTTATAGACTTAATTATTGTAACTAAGTAGTAACTAAAATTAACTAAAATAAAAAATCCATTAACTATAACTATAACTATAACTAAAAATAATACTAACTATAACTATAACTATAACTAAAATAAAAATCATTAACTATAACTATAACTATAACTAAAATAAAATCTGTAAGGAAAATCACACTGCACCCAGCCAGATTAATTGAGTTTTAAAGGTGTTAAAGAGGAGGTGATTAGAGGCTAGCCTACCCGAGAGGGCATCCATAGCTTGGCGCATCTGCCCTACTGCCGCCAAGCGCAATATGAGTGCGGGGGGGTCAGTGAGTGTATGTCTGCACAGCATAAGCATACAGCTGGTGATGGAGATAGCAGGAGGTCAGCAAAGCCTAAATACCTGCCGTGTAAATAACATAAAGTAGCGGTCCAAGTGCGGAGCCGTGAGAGACAACCAATGGGGGTCAGAAACCCAGGAAGACCTGGAGCAGCCAAAGGCCTCGCAGTTGGCGTAATCTGGCAAAAAATCCAGACCACTCGACTAGTGGTTAACTCGCCAGGCCAAAGAAATAGAGGCGATGGAGGAATAGGCCTATGCAGTGGTCAACTTCTAAGATTATTCTAGGGTGACCCTTGCTAGCGGGGCTTAGGCCCTTTTAGGACTCTCCCTTTGTTTCCAATTGATTCGTTTGTATCCTATTGCATCTGTCAAAACCGTTTTTGTTTCATTGGTTCAATAAAAAGTGTGGTTATGGTTAACTGAGTCGAATGCCGAGCTGACAGCAAAAAGAGCATGAAGAGGGATATGCCCAGCGACGCCCCAGCGTCTAATCGTCTATAGCATGATAGCACCATAGGGGTCAGACAGAAGGCGGATTAAGAGGGTTTCTGTAGAGTGATTCTTTCGAAACGTAGATTGATGGGAGGGGAGCAGATCAATGGCATACAAATAAGCAATCAGCTGATTAGCTACAATGCATTCAAGAATCTTTGAGCCCACCGTAATTATTGGTCAGTTTATAATATGTCAATCATTTTCTCCAACCGTTCTCCAACCGTTAATCGGTTTACGGCTAACTATACCTGCACGTTTAAAAATGTAAAAGTGTTTCATTTTGATCAGTTCCTACATTCATGTGATAAATTTTCAATTTGTTTCTTTTTCTATTAAGCCCGGTTTTCTGTTCCTATTGGCATACCAATATCCGTGGGAATACTGATCTTTCTGCTGATCGTCGCAATTTTCTCCGTCTGCCGTTACTATTTGAGAGGTATACTCTAAATTTATTTATCTACAAAAGACTACAATTAAGGCACCAGAATAGTAAGCAAAAATTTAGTAACAGATAACTGTCGCGTATGTTTTAGCGTCTCCGTAGTTTTGTTAGATCATTAAATTTCATATGACTACTGACTAGTTTAAAGTTCTAAAGACCGTCAACACTTGACGGTGTTGTCCAGGTAATAACGACAATATCACTGCAATTATGCAATTGGTGACCAACTGTTAGGCTACTTTAGAATGTCAGTTATAATTTCAATTTTAGGTCCACGTGTGCAGGAAATTAGCGCTGACACAGTGTTGACCATAGAACACTCAAAGGTTCAAATGGCATCAGCTATACCCCACGATAGGGTAGAGCCTATGAATGAGGGATTTTCATCAGAGGTGTATGAAGAAATCCAAGAAATCAATATTTCAAGCAGATATCAACAAGCTGAGGAATCAAGCACAGATTATATGGATTTGCGTGAAAAAAACCTTATGCAGACTGTGTATGAGAGGCTACATGCATTGTAGAGAAAATGTGTTTTTTCATAAGAAACTGGGTTCTCGTGACCCCACTGCTTCACTTTAATTAACCAGACAACGTTCTGTGTATGCATCGCAAGTTTTAAGCCCTTCTTATCCAATAATGCTCACGCCTAATTTTAAAATCTATTTAACGTACTCAGTGAGGTAGTTATGCGAAGGTTATATTCAAGGACCTATTATATAAACACGACTGGAATTTCCTCAAACAACGTCATGTGAATAGTTTTTGGACCATAACCGGAAGTCTGGAGAATATCGCACCTCGTTTACATAACAAACGCATTCCGTCATTAAATTGAAGGCAAATCGATGAATAATAATTATGTTTGTGATGTAAAAAATTGCCTGTGGATATTTAAAAACAACATAGGCCTATTTAATTTCAGAAGCAACATTTGAAGTCGGGCGACATCTCTGGATAAGTGTAGAACAGATATTGAATTATTAGGAATAGACGAAAATCACGGATTTAACGGAAACCGTTACTTTTGGCGTTGTACGTGAATATTGACATTTAAAAATTATGCCGTGATTTTGTTCTCTTTTTGACCGTGATTTTCGTTTATCCCTAGCAATTATTTTATAAAAGCGTAGGCTATGTTAAAATAGTGCCTTTATCGTGTCAGTTACCGGATCCTGGGCCGAATCTGATCTTAAAACCGTGTCAACTTTGACTAGATTGTAGATCTTGCCAACATGTTGCATGCATTTGATTGGTAATAATTGTCTTTTTGTTGGAGTCGCTAGTTGGGCCTCGGGATCTACATAATAACTTTTGTTCTATACTGACGTGTTTCTAACAAATATATTACAAATATCTTAGAATGAAGCACGACACAGCTGCATTATTTTGAATTAAAAAATTAAATATGACCGTTGGCTGATTCGTATATTAAGAATAATATCATTTAACCATAACCATCATTTTACTGAACTGGTGCATGAATTATTCAGTTGATATTTCATACATGAATGTTCGAATGGTTACAATAGGGAGACCAGAAAAGACCTTGGGCTCACTAGGTAGGGCCCCCTAGATACCAGTTGCAGTAATAGATGGCGGTTACTTATACAATAACCACTCTTCATTTTCTGAAATCCCAAGCTCTTGCCAGAAAAATCCCAAGATTGGCCAAAAGTGTACAAATAAATCCCAAGTTACCGACAAGGAAAGAGTTGTGATTAAATATGACAACTCGTTTTAACTTTTAGCAATCACAATTATTCACAAAAATGCCTAGCTAAGAATTGGCAAGGAAAAAACCGGAGCATAACATTGAATTAACAATGTTTACAAGTTACAATAATAATGAACGTCTTTCAGACTAAGCAAGACCTTAGAAAAAATCCCAAGATTGCTAGGCAAAATCCCCAGATCCGAAGTCAGACCCCAAAATCCGAAGATCTAGGGAAAAATCCCAAGCAGTGGTCGCACTGACAATAACAGTGTTATCCGCAGTTATACACATAAGCAGCAGTCTGATGTGGCCGACCCCGATCCATTCAAAGGCATACAGACAAACTGTCAATGTTACAGTGTAACAAAGTGCAAAACGGCTAACTTTGCGGATTACTTATGTCAGATGAGTATTAGCAATGAGAGTCCTCATATTAGTATGAGACATTCACAACAAACATTAGCGATAGAAGACACCAGATTATCATGACACATTCCTAGCAAACAACATCTTTTATCATCAATCTTAGGTAATTCAAACAACTGACAAATAAATTAACAAGGGATCAGGGTAATATCATGATAGTGAGCCTTGAAGAGATCAAGGCACTTTGAATCAGCTTAGACTATGACCTGTTCAATTTCTATTACCTACTAATGGAACTTATTATATGAAAACAACTGTTAATTACTGTATTCATACGTGTACATTGTGTTCACTGTTCATGGAATCGATTCTAATAAATTTGATCAACTTACCATGAGTGCACCTTTTTTAAAATAAGTTTATATTCGGTATCGACTGGAGATCTGTTGGTAGGGCATTCCATGCTGTTCCACCAGCCAATGTGATCGAGAATCTTCGGGAGTTCGTACGGGCAAATATTGTTCTGATAAGGAATGGATTTATAATGTTATAGGAGTGTAAGTCTGATGAGAAGGAGAAGAGGTTGGAAAAGTTAGTTGGTAGCGTATTGGATATATAGCGATGCATAAATTCATTAATTTGTTTTTGCTTAATCTCATAATTTCATACATAGGCTACTATTCGGGATTTTTATAAACTCAAACTACAGTTTCTCTTTTACGCACTTCATCGTAACTCATCTTATCATATTAAAATTCACTTAAAATTTAATATATCTCACAACGAGTTCATTTATTTAAACCATCTTTCATTCGTGCGATATCTTGGTTGCCCTTTTCACCTTTCAAACTTGCTAAAACCCATGTCTTAAACTTTCTAAAACTCTCGCGTACGCGATAACAATTCAATTTCATCATTCAATAGCTTTCGAATATAGTTATGAGTATGTGTTAGGCTGATCTTAAAATGTAGAACTAGACCAATAAGTTGCTCTGAGGGCGCAGGACTTGAACTTACGAAGATTTCAGGATAAGGCAAACTTTCAGATTAGTTTTAAGAACGACACAGGAATCGTAATCTCCAAATGTCTAATGCGTCACTCGAAAGCCAAGCGCAGGTACCAGTAAAGATAAGCTTAAGCGAAAAGAACAATATGATTATGCAACGAATCTGAGAAACATCAGGAACAAAATTATACGCACTAAGTTTTCAGAAAATATTTGCTAAATAAGTAGCTTTGCATTAGGCTACTTGCATTACTGGGTGGGTATTGGGTAATTTTCAGAGTCTCGCAGTGAGAACCTCATGTAAAAGGAGATTAAATCTGACCAAGAAAGTAATCGATAGGCCTACATGTACGTGAAAGAGAGAGACAGACAGGCAGACAGACAGAGACAGACACAGAGACAGAGAGAGACACCAGATTATCATGACACATTCCAGATTGAATTACCTAAGAATCGATTCTAATAAATTTGACCAACTCTGAGGCAGTTACGTGAGCAAGACCTTCACGTAAAAATTATGTCTGCAGGCTATGCATGTGAGTATGCATGTATGTATGAATGTATGCAGACAGACAGAGAGAGAGAGAGAGAGAGAGAGAGAGTTCAAACGGCTGTGCAAATTGACTCACTATGTACCGTGTTTAGGAGTGGCTAGAAAAGCCTTTAAAAAGTCAAACACTTGTAATATACAATGCATACAAACTAGTCACGTATAAGATGTTCTGCGTCCTCGATATGTAATCATTTGTTTTCGGTTTCTAGTTTGCCGAGCCGACTTCGTGCAACGACCGTGGACATTTATTGCACGAACACGCCTCTGTCATCAATCAGTATATTTGGGCAAGCCAGAAAGTAAAGGGCAAATCCAATGCCTTACTGGTCCAGTGTTTAGGACTGTGCTTCAACTGTTCTCATGGGCCAAAGAAGAAGGAAAATAAGCGCTTGGTCTACATTCAGTGGACGATTATTTCAAAACAAGTCTACTTCGAGTTTCTCTTATAGTCTATCTAACTTTATTATATCATTCAAAATTTAAACATGTGACACGGTATCCGATTGGTTAGAGAGCCCAGCTTGTAGCGTGGTGAGTACGAGTTCGAGACTCCTCTGAGACAGTTACCGTGAGCAAGACCTTCGCGTAAAAATTATGTCTGCAGGCTATGCATGTGAGTATGTATGTATGTATGAATGTATGCATTAGGGTGGTTGCATCTCTAATGGAAAATTTTCAACTTCAGTTGTTTACTTTCGCCAACCCGGCATTCCGTGCCAATTGGTTTAGAAGTAATGTAGCCCAAAAATTATCAGGATTGAACAATATCTAGGACTGCCCGTCTTTGAAATTTTGACTTTTACAAATACTTTTCGTCATTTCGAGTATATGTATTTGATTCGCATTTTTGGACCTATGTTTAGTTTTGCCTGGTTACTTGTGATTACACTGATTAGTGATAAAAATTATTTATTAGAGTTTTTATTATTATTATTGAGGAAATGGTAAAAAGTTAATAACTTCTACAAATATGGGGAAATTCTGAAAATAACACATCATTTTATTCAGTTTTAAGAGCTCTTTCTAGCGGTATACTGAATGGCAGTTAAGTAGTTTTCAATTAGAATATTTTACAGGAAAACCTACAATTTTCTCGAAAAACGCTTTGTCTCGTAACTTTGGCCCTCTGGTGGGAGCGGAAGACATTAATATTTTTTTCCAATTTTTAACAGTTTTTGAGCTATGCCATTGGGCAACTTTTGGTTGCTATTACTTTTCGAATTTCTAATTTTTACTTTATTTCCACTGCACCCTTTTGTGTATGCTTGTTCGAATTGATTTGTGGTTATCGGTCTCAGGAACTCACGGATCAAATACCACTAAAATGCCAATGAAAATAAATAATAAACAATCAACGAGAGAATAAACACTGTAGAAATTATTTTTAAGTTGTGCTTAAGTTAAATCATCCAGCCTTTCTGTTTAAATCTACACATAGGTCCAAAAATGCGAATCAAATACATTTACTCGAAATGACGAAAATTATTTGTAAAAGTCAAAATTTCAAAGACGTTGTGCGAGTGCTAGATATTGTTCGATCCGGATAATTTTTGGGCTACATTACTTTTAAACCAATTGGCACGCAATGCCGGGTTGGCGAAATTAAACAACTGAAGTTGAAAATTTTCCATTAGAGATGCGACCACCCTAATGTATGTATGTATGTATGTATGTATGTATGTATGTATGTATGTATGTATGTATGTATGTATGTATGTATGTATGTATGTTTGTATGTATGTATGTATGTATGTATGTATGTATGTATGTATGTACATGGATGTAGGCCTACTGTATGTACGTACGTATGCACCGTTCGTAAGTATGCAACTATGCATGTATAGTAGTGTGGCCCAAACTTACACGGGGAAATAATTTTTGTTGAAACATGCTGCTCCACAAGGCTGCCCTTGTTCCACTTGACAAGAAGACTATGTGGTGAAAAAATTGAAGAGATCTGAGCATGTTTAGAGGTCGCGCCATTTTGACACTTTTTTGTAGAAATCGCAAAAACCGCATGCTTGGGTTTTGGAACTTGGTTCCATTGTCGATTTACTCTTTTTATCACAACAAATTAATGAGGAGTCCAATTTAGATGAACTTTTTACTGTTTATTTATCTCGATGAGAGCTATATTTTGATTAAAATATAAATACTAAATTCAGGGTCGTTCAAGGTCATTTCAAGGTCATAAGAAACAAAATCTACCAAAAATCGAAGAAAAATGATCAGATCTCAGCCAATAATTGTTGAAATTGGTTAATTCTGTCACATAACTAAGGATGAGTCACAGACACAATACCTGCTGCAACTTGTCTCCAGTCATCACACAATGATTTCTTTTCCGACAAGAGCAAAATGAAATAATCGCGGTTTTCGCGTTTTCCGGCACTTCAATGACGGTTATTTATGCAGACTGGAAAACTACTTTCATAGTAAAAAATTATATTGCATTACAAATTATTTGCATTTAATGCACTCTGACTAAGCAGTAACACTGCGGTATATATTTTTATTAGGCTGTTCAACGTTCAAAATAGTAACTGCCTTGCTATTCATAATGATAGGGGGCCTACATGTCTTTTTACGCTTCATACTATATAATGTAAAAGTGTGCAAAAGGCGCGACCTCTAAACATAGTTCAATCTGTCCAAATTTTTGCATACAGGGTTATCTTTTCATGTGTAACAAGGGCAGCCTTGTGGAGCTAAACATTTCCAACTTTTGTTATTTTGGGCCACTCTAATGTATAGGCCTATGCATGATTTTTTACTGCTATGGGCTTTTGAGTGTTTTAAGTATGGCAATATCGCTGTACATCAGAATTGCTATTTTAGCTAACAATATTCTCAGCTGCCTTAACATAAGTTACATTTGATTATTATAAGTAACCAAGTCAACCCACAAAACAGGCTTAATAACGGGCTTAATATGATGAGATCGTGACTTGTGCTTGCCTATAATGACTAGCGATGTGGTTTTTAGCATGACTCATAATAATAATATTAATAACAGGGCCCTTTGCATGTTGTATTAGACTATAATAGGCCTAGGCTGATTGAAGTGCAACCCGGATGCACTGGATATCTCTTCGCTGGCCTATTTTCTGGTTCTCCATAGAATTACTATTTGCAGCAGAATCTCTAAGTGTAGGCTATGTCCACAGGCGTATTTACTGGGCAATAATTGCGCACGATGTTTTAGAGCCCTTATAATTATACTACACTGTATATCGACGGATGTCATTGTAATTGTAAGCCGCTAATATTATTTTAATCACAGATTTATATAGCATCTCATTAGGAGATACTCATCTGCCATGCCAATGATCTGATGCTTCAGCATGACCCAAGTTTTGAAGTTTCGGAAAACGCAAGTAACTAATTCAGCAGAACTGGGATGGTCTCCCACTTTTCGGATACAGGGAACTACTCAATTTTCATAGTACATAACGAACTGGTCTAGCCATGTTAAGAATCAGCGAGCGCTGTCAGATCAGTCTCTAGTTTAAATTATATATTTCTGTTCTCAAGTCTCTTACAACATTTATGTTCTGGTTTGACATAAGTATATGCCGAGTAGAGAATAAGGCAAAGTAGGCTACTAGACTTGTAATTTTAATTGAATTACGTTACTTCTGCCTCTTCTGCCCTTGAGCTTCAGATCTTTTAGTGGAATGGGTATTCTAGAATATTAGAGTATTCATCAATTCGACAAATTTTTTCTGCTGCATAGAACTTCACAGTGTTACAATCAATAATATTATCGATTATTTGAAAATGTTTTGGAATGCGATCTTGTTATTAAAACAAATTTTACACTGAGTGACCCCCATAAATCTGTTGAAAATTTGCAGTTGGTGTCTGCAATCAGACATTTCACACTGTACAGCCTAAAAATGCGATTGGATCGATTGTCATAGGCTACTTTTTCGCCATTCTTTCAAGGCAGTCTTATAATTAATTTACAGTCTTGGCATATGCCTACATAAAAGATTAGAAAAGACAAAAATTACCATGTAGGATAGGTTACACAAGGATCAGTAATCGTTTTGCGGTGAGTGGTGACCCATTCCAGTGTGAAATAGCATTTGAAGTAGCCTATATAAACAGCATGCGGGTGTATGAAAACATGTAATTGGCTCCGCCTAGCCTATTATGTTAGTCCCTAGGCATAATGAGCATCCAAGTTATGTTTTCAGGTCATTCGTGCTAGAAGCATTAGTAGGCTCAGTGATACTCTCTAGGTTTTTCCCGGCTAGTTGTTTTCAGCATGACGTTTGTTAGTATTTGACTGTGAGCCAGTGATTAATTTAAATTTTGGTTAACGTTGTGTTTAGGCGTGGTTATAAATCAAGAAGGACCTATTACACACATTCGAATTGATACTCTTGCAGCAGGCATACAATCTTTCAGCGCGAAAGTGATGTAATTTAACTCTCAACTTAAAGGTTTCATGGATATGAATTCTATTATCTTCACATTGTGCATTCTCGCAAAATTTCTTTCAGGTTAGTACGCTAAACTGGAATTCTGTTTTAACAATTAAATATGGTTAATTCATAAGAATGCACGGATAGATTACAACGTAAAAATTATTGTTTATGGCATAGAAATTCACACTGGTTTGTATGTTGCAGATAAGAGTTAGCCATGATTTGACTAAATGTAATACGTCATTAATCTAAGTGTAGATTATGGCTTCAAATGTAGTCACTATCAGGTGACTATCTCATGAGAAAATCTCAAATTTTAAAAACAGTTAAGGTCACTGTTGCTCTTAGTAGCTTTGTAATAGCAATCGTAATCTCAGTATTTCTGCAGCCAAGTGTAGAACAGAATCCGGTTGCCGGAAAACCTAGAAGAGAAGGACACCGAGGAACCGCTCAAGCATTGTACATTTAGTATGAGAGACTGGAAATCGGACGAGTGGTGAATCAGAATAGAAATTCTTGAAGAAATGCGACTTGTTTAAAGCACCAAGCTTGCGGGGCGATGAATAGAGGGACCTGAAGCAGATGATAACGGATGAGCGACAAGACTGGTAAATATTCGAGTATGGGGCATTTGCGGGATTCAGAAGGGAGATTGTTCCAGATTCGAGTTGAATCGTGGCATATGGAGAGGCTAGAGAACTTGAGATGAGTATTGACTAAGGAACGAAAAGAGTGAAGTAGGGAATGATTTGTTACAGCGGGATTATTGCAGATATGGTGAAGAACTTTCACTCCTATTTAGGGCGCAGAGACGGAAACGAACCCCATTGCTGCTTAGTTAACAGATTTCAGAGCAGTCTTTCTTCTAACAGACATAGTTTAAAAGTATCCTCAATCCTAAGTAAACTCAGCTAAATTGAACAAGAAGGCTGCTGGTACAGTTAGAGATTTACAATCAAAGAAACCCTATGTAAACTTAAGTCGATTCGCCTTTATACACCAACCAATATTAAGCGAATTTTCTTACATCTGGTTTCAGCTGGTGCCAATGAACCACATGGACCTAGGAATATCACACTTTTATCTAGCACAAAAGTAATCATAACATGTGCAGCTCCTGAAAATGATTCTGTTGATATTGACTGGCATTTCCAAAGTCGTAATATTTTTTCGCCTCCGGTGCTATCCAATAGTACAGGAAGCAATATTTCTACAAACTATCTGATGACCAAGATAAAGAATGAGGAAAGTCTCGTTATAAATTCTGTTCAGCTTCGGGATGCCGGAGTTTACTATTGCACAACAATAGATTGTAACGGAGTATTAAAGAAGGTCGGCAGTCATTTGATTGTACTCGGTGAGTGCGTATTAGAATTTCTCATAAGTAGAAACAATAATCTATTCACTCGTCTAGCAATGCATGGTCCTTTTAACTGGTCGCCGGCTGGATGTTGTTAATTTGTAAATGGCCGATAAAGTAAAAGTAAAGTTACAATGTCCCACTGTAGAAGAAAGAAGATGTGCTCATTTCTTGCTTTTCGGCCTTAGTGCCAACAATGGTTGAGTCCTCAGGTCCTAAAGACATTGCATTCTCAGCCCTTGCCGTTTGCTTCACATCTTACGCTGATACCATCGGACACTGCTTGGCGACTGAGACAAGTAAGCGTAAGCAGCCTGATGCACACTTTGATGGGAGACCGAAATATAAGTTGCTTGGGAATACCGTAGATGAATGACCCTTCGACCGCGAGATCATTCTTCGAAGAGGGATCTATTAAGGTTTCTAACACGCGTAGCATCCTTATTTCTTTGCCTAGGCTTATCTATTTCTACATCATATAACTTCTCTGATTATATCTTCTTCTTCTTTAAGTTCTCTGCCCTTCGGCAGGTTCCAACTTCCAATGACGCCACTCTTCTCTGTGCTGTGCTTTTTCCTTTAATTCGCTGTATCCGTCGGCCATCCATCCCAGCATCATCTGCCTCGGTCTTCCCCTCCCTCTTTTCCCTACCATTCTCCCTTCTATGATTTCTTTCAGGAGGGAGTCTCCTCTTAATACGTGCCCCACCCAGTTCTTCTGTCTTTCTCTTATTGTTGTTATTAGCGATCGTTTTTCATCAACCATTTGTAGTACCTCGTCGTTCGTTATATGCTCAGTCCAGCTCACCTTCTCCATCCTTCTCCAGATCCACATCTCAAAAGCTTCTAATTTCTTAATCTCATCTTTCCTGATGGTCCAGGTCTCTGACCCATATAGTGCCACACTCCATACCAGTGTTTTGACCAGTCTTTTCTTTAGGCTTTTATTTAGCCCTCCTCTCAACAATTCTCCTCTTTTCATGAAAGCATCTTTTCCCAGTGCTATTCTTCGTTTCACGTCGCTTTGACACCTTGCATCTGTTGTTATCATGCTTCCCAAGTAACAAAAGCTCTTGACCTGTTCCACCACTTCACCGTTGATTTTTATTTTCTCTGTTACCTCCCCCTCCTCTCGGCTTATCCTCATACTCTTTGTCTTTCCAATGTTTATTTTCATGTTGTATGTCTTTGAGGTCAGATTTAATTTGTCCATCATCTTCTGTAGACCTGCCTGTGTCATCGCCAACATTGCTTGATCGTCAGCAAATCTTAAGGCTTTTATAAGTCTTCCTCCTACCTTTACTCCTTCCTCCATCTCCTCCATTGCCTCCTGTATTAGCTCCTCTATATATATGTTAAAGAGGAGTTGATTATATAGCAACAATATAAACTATTGACTTCTATAGTGGAAATGTAACAATGATCAAAATATCAGTCAATGGCAAATCGTTATGCAAACCAAATTTCAGGATGAGTCCAATCGACAACCAAGAAAGACTCCGAGAAGGCACGGAGACAGCCTGAGGACAAAATTATTAGTTCTTAGTCGAGATATGAAAGTCAGAGCAGATATGCACTGCAGAGCGAACGTTTGGAGGGTATAGGACTATAGGTAAGTTATGGATTATAATCTTCATTGCTTGCTTCGCATTATACAAATCTACCATGAGCTCATATTACGACTGAAAAGATCAAAGTTATAAGTTGTTGACAATAATTATACTGTGATTATGGAGCTAATAGGCCTACATAATTTTTTTTAATATTTTATATGCAATTTGATTTTCATGTAATTATAGCTTCGGATCCAACTTGCGACGTGGAAAATGTCACAGTGATGGAGAACGATTATATACGGTTACGATGCAGTGTTACATACGGCGGTTTATGGAGACCAGTCATGGAATGGACACAACTTGGATTTCCTGGACAAGAGAAAACCAATAATGATAGCGTTTTTCTTAATGTTACTGAGTCACATCAATATGCCAGCATGACTGTTTCTCTACAGATTTTAGCAAAACCAAATCATAACGGTATCAGCTTTGTGTGCAATACTTATTTTGACTACAGCGACATGTCAGTGAAGAAGGACGTGAATAACAACACACCGGGCTACAATCACACTTGGGAATCGACCGAAATTAACGTACTTTGTAAGTTTAATTGCATAAAATGTAGAAGTACTTATTAGGTATGAACAATCTATAAAAATTCAATTAAAATACTGAACTAGTTGAGAATGAAATATGCAGTAGGCAATGTCCTAAATAAGTCATTACTAAAACGATTCTCTATACGTCGGCTTGACCTATGGTTAGGGTTGCCAAATAAATGGATAGGCTAACTTAAGGAGGACACAGAGAAGCGGAAAGGAGGATAAAGGAGGATAAGGAGGACGCATTGAATGTTTTACTCCGGATTCCGGAGTCAGGAGTCTCCTAAGTAAACCGTAAACCAAGAAACGAAGTAACATTGGAAAGCTGTACATAATGCTGCATAGTATTTATTTAAGCAATCAATTGCACCTTCTTGATTACGCTTAGTATTTCACTGAAAAGCGGCAGCAAATCCTAGTTACCAATAATATATGCATAGAACTTTTCACAAGAAACATTCTTCATATTGTGCTTCGTAAGAATAATTCCCTTCAATATTGGCTTGTAAAGTCGCTAAAAACTTTCTTGAAATAAAAGGCAATATCCCAATACAACAAACATACAAAAATCCGGACATTTTCCAGGTTTTTAGCTTTGCTTGCGGACATAGGACATGAGGCCAAAAAGGAGGACATGTCCTCCTTTTGCCGAACGTCTGGCATGGTGTTTATTACTGTTCATATTTAGATCTGTATTTAAACCTGACATTGTCTCAGTGATTTCGAACCTTAATGACGCCTAGGGCTATCTACTCCAGCTTTTAGCTTTTTGACTTGTTCTGGTATATTGAATGTGTTTAACGACATTTCAGATGGTCCTAGAAATGTATCAATATATCCAGCAAGTGACATTCTCTATCCTGGCGACAAACTTACGTGTTCTGCACTGGGAAACCCTGAACCTGAATACGAGTGGACTGATAATGAAACAGTTTACAGTAAAGTGGGATCGCAAATCGATATCGTCCATTCGATGGTACGCGATCAACCGTATAGCTTCAAGTGCGAAGCCCGAAATTCTTTGTCTCAATCTTTTGCTAACATCACATTCACGGTGCAAAGTAAGTCAGCCAACTCCTACAGCTGAGAAGTCTTACTTTAGAGTGTAGAGAATTAAGTATTTCCCTAATTATATTGTAAGTAGGTGTAGTAATCAAATCAATGAAATCGATCAATCAATCAATCCAAACTTTATTGTAGCCATCAATCAAGTTATTTTACAGTTAGTAGGTTTCATTTTATCAAGATGGTAGCAAGGAAGGCCCTCATGGGATGAAGATCCCACTAAGAGGGACCCCCAATTTGCTAAACCTAAACTTAACAAGGTGGCAAAACGGTTAGCAGCTTGAGTTACAAAGTCCATCAAATAGCGCAATTATCAATCTAGCATCAAACCATTAAGCTACAAGAAACAAACAGAAAAGGGCTACTTAATTAATAAAGTAACAGTATTTGAAAGGCTAGTTATTGGTTATGTCGTCAATCAAGTATGCATGAAACATTGTTTTTAACCTTTAAAGATTGGGCACATGTTGAATGGAAAGAGGAATTCTGCTCCAAACACCCGAGCCAGTAAATATTATGGAAGAATCTGAGTGGGTGGGAGTAGGCATATATAGGACTATAGAGTTTAGAACGCCTAGTAAGGTGGGGATGTATATCAGCTGTTGCTAAAAGTATCCTGTAAAATTCGGAGGTAAAAGGTCATGGGTGAAGCGGTACATAAAAATACCTATCTGGAAGGTAAAGATCTGGTGGAACTTTAGTAAATTGAATTCTAGAAATAATGGGCTTGTGTGAACCATTGACGAAGCTCCAGCTACAATGCGGACACCACGCTTTTGGAGTAATACTAGCCTATGGAGTCTGGATTCGTACGTCCTGTAGATGCCCATACGAAATTACAATGCGAGAGTTAGGGAGTAATACAGCTTAGCTCGGTATGGCAACAGACAATTACCTTTTCCATTAAATGCACGGATAAATAGTTGCTCAAAAGCCTTGGGGCCAAGCCATTAAGGGACAGATCAAGTACCATATCTGGAAAGTAATGCCCTCCCCGGCCTACCGTATCAGTAGTCCCAGTCCTCTTCCTCTACCTGTAGTTCTAGATTTTGTTCTAGATATATATATATATATATATATATATATATATATATATATATATATATATATTAGAGTGGTCCTTATCAACATGGGAAAAATATTTTTAAATCTTCTACTGGCTCCCATCCTCTCATCTGATACTCCTCCAGTAGAAACGTATTGCTGCCAAAAATGGTTGTGATTGGTGCACATTTAGGGTATGCTCAATCCACTTCTTTGTGATGCTATACAAAAGTATAACTATGCGAAATTTCCAATGGTTTAAAAAGTTTCTATCCCAATAAATACATGGGGCTGAAGGCTAAAGAATATACTATAAGTTACACTCAGCTGTAAACTTTGCATTCTATTCAATTTTTCATATCTTTGTCTTTTCTTTGCTGAAATAGCTTAATAATTGATAATTAGAACCTTTTTGATAATGAATAACTAACTAGCTATTAACTACGGTTCTCCATTGGAAATGCATTGCAACTTGTCAGATATTTTAACCATTACAATGCAACGGGTTGTAGGTGCGTAGAGCAGGCAGCCATTAAAATAGCGAGTTGATGTGACATCGTGTATCAAGTTGATGCAGTCGTACAACAAACAAATTAATGAATATGTTAAAGGAGGGTGACACCAGATGCCACTGAAAAGCAGTATAAAAAGCAGCTGCCCCAGCGCAGTTTAACCAGTTGTTTGCTATGCCATTTTCTAAGATAGAGACTACAGGAGAGAAGAAAGTGGACCGATTACCAGTCATTGTTCCAGGATTTGGCATTGAAACAACTCCTGTGTGTACAGAGGCTGTCTTCCGGAACCGGTCAGGCAATGACATATGCAATGACATATGCAATGATTGAGGGCATTAAGGATTGCATCGAAAGACTCTGTTTTGACACAATTGTCAGCAGCGGAGGACGAAAGAAAGAAGCTTGCGTTTTGATAGAGAAGCTGCTGGATAGAAAAGTGCTCTACGTGGCATGCAAGCATCATACTCATGAAATTCTTTTGGAGGAAGCCTTCAGCACCACAGTGGCCCAATGTTGTAGTCACAGAATACAAGCCTGGCATGGAAGTTCCGGTCATTGCAGATGCACGCTGTGCTATTTCAGCTGAGGTAATAGACTTTCCACCTCCCAGAGTTTCCTTTATGAAACTGGATGCTAACCCCGTGCTCGATTCATGGCAAGATTAATAAATACGCTCAAGATCTTCATGTTCAGTGATTCAGCCTTCAAACTGACGAAACGAGACACACAAGATCTTGAACATTTCTGCGTCTTTGGTGTCGGGGTGTGTCCCTGCTACCCATTGCAGCTCCTACTAGTGACTTGAAACAATTGAAACTACTCACGACATTTGACTCGCCAGCATCCAAGGGTGTTCTGAAGTAGTGTGGGCAGCTTTGGTATCTAAATAGCTGATAGCATAAGCCTTCTTTGACCAATGTAGTCGAGTAAGAACAATGGTGGAAGGACTCAGTCAGGAAGGAAAGGAG
Source organism: Aporrectodea caliginosa (assembly GCA_020284085.1). Classification (NCBI taxonomy): domain Eukaryota; kingdom Metazoa; phylum Annelida; class Clitellata; order Crassiclitellata; family Lumbricidae; genus Aporrectodea; species Aporrectodea caliginosa. Next base: position 244,153 of record JACEVL010000604.1, on the reverse strand, counting down.
GATCCTCAAAACCTTATTTCTCTGGACCAGTCCAAGGTTCCAGAATAAGGATTATGTGATTTGCGACCGCGAACACGCAAACACGCGTAATTTCTTCAAGAATTTTGACCTGCCAGATTCCTACATGGAAGTCAACCCGGAGGTCTTGCTGACAAATCCAGACTATCCTCAAGCAGAAGACGGTGTTCGAGCTTCGTGTTGTTGACGATACTGCAGAACGAGAGGTGGCGCTGATGCAAGAATACAATGATTTGCTGACAAAAGACGAGGGGCAGCTCAATTTGCTCATCAAGGAACACCGCAAGCTGTACCACGATAGCCACAATGCTACTGTCCTCCAAGGTCTCGCTTCTGTTTCGTACCACACTGCTGAGACTGGACTCAAAGAGAAGAATGGATCTGTACTATGAACTAAACGTAGTAGAAGGCGATATTGTGCCTGACCATTTACACTACTTCACTGCATTCGAATTATTGATCATAATTATCATGTCGGAAGCCTTTTGTTGTGCGATTTCAGGAAATAAGCAAACATTTCAAGTGGATTGAGCATACCCTAAACATTGACCAATATTAAAGAAATTTTATACCAAGTAGTTTCTACCAAGGGAGAACCTATTTGGAGGGTGGGACGGTGAAATTTTGACAGTTGAAAAATAAGGACCACCCTAATATATATATAGTATCCGTCATCAAGCCAAGTTTCTGTTAGAGCCAAAATAGAAGGCTAGTAGTCAATTATATGTCACTTCATACAATATGCTCCTGCAGTTCAGGTGCATCGTAGTGAATAGGCAAGGGTTATTAATTAAAGAGAAAAGGAATAGTCGAGGTTGTTAATGAAATGGGAAAGACAATCAGGCGTAGAATAGAAACTATCCAAAGATAATTCAGCGAAGAGGTTAAGATTGGGGTCAATATCGTTATTATTTAAAGGGGAGCGACTATCAGGGTCATTTGGGAAGACATCTAGTTTCTTAGCCCCATCAGTTCCAACAGTACAGTTTAGGTGGGTTCTACTATTGCGAACAGTGCTTATGAAAAAATCGTTACTTATTATATCGTTGAAGTAAGTTTTTGCTCACTTTTTTCACAGATAGCAGGCATTGTGCTACTTTTTAGTAGAGGATACATTTGTGCGGAATGGGTTTCAATTTATTTCAGCCGTATACTGCATTTAGTTACCAGTGGTGCCTACTGCAGTAAAAAAAGAATGCTCCCTACATGTAGGCCTACATCGCCGAAACAGAGTTGGACGAGCGTGCGTCTGAGCAGTTATCATAAGGAGACGCCACATCCATAATTTATAATGCTACATTACAATGGAATGTATTGCACTTTAGTTAGCGGTCATAATGTATACCTGCCTGTAAATTTGGATAGATTTGCATCAAAGTGACATGCTAAATCAACATTGAGACTCAGCATGTGTTAGTCGCAATTTTCTGAACAGCTGGACACAATTATAAAAAATATGTTTAACATGACTTAAAAAAATTAATTAATTCCCATTAGGCCTACATAAGTTGCATATTCAATAATGCATAAGAGCAGATAATGAGTATCTGTTGGAAAATTTTCATGTTTAGTGTAGCAAGTAGACTGACACGAGGCGGGACAATAAACTTAATCATGATTATAAATAATAAGCCTAATAGTGAAAGCCTGAACAAACAAACTCCACATGTTCATCTTTAAAATAAAAAGTCAAATAGTTTAATGTTTATTTTAAACCCAGTGCGACGAATGTAATTATTGATCAATTGTTATTGTTGCGTTGATTTCTGACAGGCAGATTTCCGCCAATCTACTTTGTGATTGTAGCCATCTGGTTGATTTGCACTCTGCTTCTGATAGGAATCATATTTGCCATCCGAAAATGTGTTAAAGGTCAGCATAAATACATACATGCAAACACGCATGTATGTATGCATGCATACATACATAGTATGTATGTATGCATGCTTTTCATGAGCCTGTGTGCAGGGAGTCCCGCGTGGGGCCCTGTTTGGCCCTGTAAGGCCTGTATATATAGCCTTGCGTTCTTTACCAAAACTAAACAATGAAATTTGATGTTAAATTTTAAGCAATACAACTCAGTCACAGAATAAACATAAATAGACCGACTGCAAGAATGAGACAGATAAATTACAATGTTAAAATTGCAGTGATTTCTTCGTCGAATTTAACACGTATCACGTTGCATACTTATTCACTTATAGTACTAGTACTGAAAAGAATGCCATGAAATTATAGAGTTTTCTTTTATGGGCTTTTGTTCGGCAAAAATGTCAATCATCCCTGCACGCTCTTTCTCAGTAGATAGCAGTGCAAGATCAGAAAGCCTTTCCTGTGACACTGTGCTTCTCAAATAGTTTTTGATGATTTTCAATTTTTTAAATGAGCGTTCGCGTGGTGCAGTTGTCACAGGAATTGTCAAAAAGCATGTATTGCTGAACAAATGTTACCAAAGTTTAGCAATATTCCCTGAAAGTGCAAAAATAGAGGCAAATACATTATTCCCTGGGACCCTGATTCGCCCCTTCTCAATTTGACGTCTCCCTAATTTTGTGGTGATAGTTGAGAGGAGTTAAGGGAGGTGTCAGATAACCACCGTAACCATATCCAGCAGATGACGGGAATGCCTGAGCAAGACAGTGCAAACTCCTAATAATTTGACGCATGACGGCCTAAGATTTTCATTTAGCTGTTTCACTTCATTTCTCAACTTAAAAATGTTACAGTATTACTAACATTATTTATTATCGTTCACAAACATTATCGTTATCATGCAATGTGACCATCGTGACCAAAGATTTTGGTTGTGACTGAACACGAAAATAACAAGGTATAATGAGTTAGGCTTAATTAGTACGGTGGCTGGCAGGCATCAGTGAAGTAAGGAAGTAATGCAAGTGTGTTCACAACAACTACATTTGTCGCCAAATAAGCAAGGGTGTGAATTAGGCTAGATCAATAATTCAATTATCTCTGTGGGCCTCTGGAGGTCGTGGGCCCGTGTGCCTTGCACAACCTGCACACATGATAGCTACGCGACTGATACATACATGCATACATAGTAGGGTGTCCCAGAAAAACCAAAGTCCTCAAATTGTAATGGCCAACCTCTAGAAAGTTTCTCTTTGCTATTCTGATAAAAATTGCAAAGTTACAGCAAGATTGAAGATCATTTAGACGTGGCTCAAAGCCTTTTCAAATTTCGTATACCCCCCATGCAATAGCCTGTGTGGAAAGTTTACCAACACATCGGTTTTCAATGCATAACTTTCAAACGGGAAGAGATATTCAAAATTCCTTTGGTGAGGTTGCCTGGAAATGTTTGCTGGCAACATAGGCTTTGTCTCATAAGGTTACTCTTGCATGACGCCAAGTGACATGACGTCAAACTTTGACGTCACAGTTGACATTGCGTTAGATCAATGGTTCCTCTTAACGTTTTGTTCTTAAAAGGTTTATTTTTTGGTATCAAATTATGGTTTCAGGAAAGAAGAATTTGCATAAAATATTCTTGAAACCCCTTAGCAGTTTCTTCTTCCAGAACATGTGACATAACGTCACTCAACTTTTGAAGTAACCGCTCCTATCTCCAAAGTCAGAAGTCTTGGAAAGGAGATCTCGGTGTCTGCAGACTAGGGTTATCGACTACAAGGAATTTGATAATAATATTGTATTTCACAGACCACGTGACCTCACTCACCGTGACGTTCCCAGTGAACTTATATATATCCATAGCCACCCACAGGTCTTAGAAAGGTGATCTTGGTGTCAATTTAACGGATCCTGAGTGGCCGAGTGTTGGTAGCCCGCTCCTTACGCCGGCGCCCCGGATTCGCTTCCCGGTCGTTCGGTTTATCAGAGATTAATTTCTCGGATCTTTACTGCGGGTGGCTCGGTCAATATAAACGTGGAATACAATACAACACAATACAACACAACACAATATACTGGGGCGCGGTGGTATAGAGGTATGTTCGGTGCCTTGCAGCTGGAGGGTTGAGGGTTCGAATCCACCTCAAAAGCCGCCTCGTAGGGACCCTGGGCAAGTCCTTCACTCGCAATTGCTCATGCGCTTCGGTGTGAAACTCCGATTCAGCATCCGCGCAGTAGTCGGGAGCGCCTCTGAATGGGCAATCTGGTAGGGGCGCTATAACAAGTGTTCAAATACAATACAATAGAATTGCAAGATTTTTGGCTACAAGAAATCCTGAAGACACATGCCTACCACTCTGCGGTAATTACATTCCATGATCTATAATAATCAAGTAACACGTTGATTGGTTTGTAACCGTGGAAAGTCGTAGACAGTTTCCCGTAACAATTTTCTGTGAATCACAACGTACAATAACAAATCTCAAGTTTAGGAAAGTGCTTTAATGCCTTAACTGAAGATAAACCACAATCACAATTCTACTGCTTGCAGTTCCCGAGAAACGAAGGGCAACCACGCCGGTTCGTCAAGTGACCTTGAAGCTCAGATGTAGTGAAATGTAATTAGTAAGTTATATAGCGCCGTTCACAGCAGTGACTATGCAGTAGTGCTCCCAGTGCGAGTACCCCGAGAGAAGAAATAGGTTTTGAAGAAAGAGAGAAGTAGCAATAGATCTAGAAGGAATGGAAAAGCGTAAAGAGGAGGGGATGGAATTCCACATGGCAGGCCCAATGGTGAGAAATGACCTAGCTTGCGCCAAAGTGGTCCTAGTTCGCGGGACAAAGAGATTATGCTTGTCCAAAGAGAGGAAAGGTTGGAGAGAAGCTGCAGAATGAGGAAAGCGATCGAAACCTATAATGTTGATTGAACAGACTTTTTGGCGGCCCTTAAAATCATAAAAATTATTAGACATCAAGAAAACTATTCTAGCACTTGTAGTTTCGGAGAACCAAAGGTTAAACATTTCAGGTCAATGGACCCTGAACTACAGTCATGCACTCAGCATATGATGTTCATCATAACTCTGTTGAGTATACTTCTTTGGAATCCAAGACTCTGAAAAACATCATATACGCCAGGAATTGTTTTTACATAACTTGTAGTTCCAGTGAGGCCAAAGGTTAACCATAACACGTCGAGTGACCTTGAACTACAAAGTCATGCGATGGTCATATGAAGGTCATACCAGGTTGCTTATAACTCTATTTTTATTTCCTTGAGCCCAGTGGGCCTATCTTGGACTGACAACTTCTTTTTAGCCTTAACCGAAAACGAAATAATTATTATGACAATAGATGTCAAATGACCTTGAAAATGAAGGTCATCCGATTGTCCTACAATGTTAGAAATAGCATTTTTGACTTCTCCCCGGAAAACCCTGTCATAGACACAAAAATCACTTCTCGATTGCTTTTAGTTCCTGAGATACTCTGGGATACAATTTCTCAATGGTAAATTAATGTGTTTGGCTCAGCTATACAATGCTTAACTTAGAGTCGCTTGAGCCACGCCTAAATGTTAATCTAATTAGCTGTAACTTCGTACAATATAGTAACTAGTCCTATAGAAACTTTCTAGAGGTTGGCCATCAAGATATATAAACTTTTGAAAAGTCTCTGTCGTTTTGGGACACCCTAATACATAGTTACATACATACATACATAGATACACATATATACACATACATGAGTGCATACATAAATACATGCATGAATAGTTGCATACATACATAGAATACATACATACATACATGCATACACACATGCAAATGCATTACATAACATACATGCAGATCACGCAATTTGCAATAATGGTCATTTACATAACCGTAAGTAATTTGAACACACTTACCTACGGATTCGAGTTATACATGCAAATGTTGAAGTGTGGTAACATTTTCCAGTAGAAATATGAATAATACTTGTTCGGACCAGAGTTCCTGAGCCGGTAATGTTGCTGCGAAAAACAAAAGGAATTTGAAAAAATCATATAATTTTATGCAGATCGAATTATTTGTCTAAATCGCCTATAAATTATCTAAAGCACTGTTCAATATAACGCTACTGAAGCATGTGAAAATATATTTCCATAGATTCTTAATTGTAAATTTAACAATTTCAGGTCGAAATGAACGATCATTTGCTGTGTACTATAATTCAAGAGAAGATCGTAACGATCCAAATGGTCACATTGTCCGCGATGGTTAGATATACTGCTCCATCGTTTGTCTGATAAACAAACCATCGTTGCTTGTGATCTGTCAGTTTAGCCTAATCTGTTAACAGTAGATCTTCAATTATAGACGTCGATTAATATTAAAGTTTTAATGTTGTTTAGATTGTCTCTTTTGCAGAAATAAAATTCGGTGGTCATGATAATAAGAGGCCTAAGTTCCGATTTACGTTAGCTTACCACCTGTGATTTTACGCTGAAGCCCAACTAACAATGTAGGCCCTATTTGTTGATCCCAGGAGTTTGAATTGCAATAGAGTTTACACTGAAGAAGCAAGCATAAAATCCGCCTACTGAGGCAAAATAATGATTCATTTGTACCCATTGTCATCGAGAACTAGGTTCCGTATTAGGTCCAATATAAGGTATTTGGAGCAGTTTGACTTTGACTCTGATCTTGAACACTGATATAGGTGTAGTGGAAGCGGCCCCGGAATACACTAGATACTTCTTTGTTCTGGTCTGGATAACTAACTGTCGATTTCACTCTTTCATAACATTTCTTGGGTACACCGTGCTTTCTTGAGCAATGTGCATTCTTTACTGAATAATAGTCCACTGCATATGCACGACAGAACTGCTCAAGAAACATTGCAAGAACATAATGGATGAAATGCCGATACGTGTTACCCCAACATACATGCCTGTTGCTTACAGCTGTATGCTTTAACTATTGAATGTCTTTCCCTACTGATATTTTTCTTGTAGAAAGGATTGGAGTGTTGAACGAAAATGGCTATGGCGACTATGTTGATTTATTAGCAGTTCAGCCAAGTAAGAGCTCATGTGAATTCATTATTCGATCATTAAATTTAAGCCCACACGTAGCAGTGTGTCAACTCGGCTGCTCTGATCCTAAAATACGCTGGCAGTTACGCTTATATCACATTGACTTTGATCTGAAAATGCAGTCATCTAAGTGTCAGCATGTGTGTGAAAAACAGTATAATAGCCAATTAAATCCGAATGTTTTTGCAAATATAATCTGTTATAGAATTCAATATGTCCACATTCTACAAATTGTATTCCAATGTCGCTATAGTGTATGGATTTGCAACAGAGCTCCGAATTCCTTTTATTTACATAACAGTTTAAACTGTGCAATGGCTGACAATGAGGCATTTGCTGTATGTCTCATTTTCCTCCTTCTAGCATTCTATTTTGTAGCTACTGGTACCTTTTTTTTAAAGGTGCATTCATTACTGAATAATTAATAGTCCACTGCAAATGCGCAACGTCCGGACAGAACTGCTCAAAAAACATTGCAAGAATGACCCCCCCTTCCCAACACATGGATGAAATACCGTATATAGCCTTAAGTTTGTAATATTAGCTACCATTATATTATAATGGTAGCTAATAAATTAAAAACTTAAGGGTCTATCCGAGCACACAAAAACCAAACATTTCAGGTCATACTAAAAAAAGAAATGGTTTTTTACTTAGTAGGATAAGGTAAAATCTAAAACTTACGATTTATTTTCAGGAAATGAGGCAAGAAATGTAAGTGGGACGCGAGCAGCGGAAAATAGTGAAGACCAGAATGAGGAAACTGACTCAAAGGTATAGACTTGATAATTATGAATAGGCCCATACAGTCAGTAATTTTGACAGAATCTTGAAATCAATTCACATACAAGGATATCAATATCTTTCGATGGTTTTTCGAACACTCCATGCGACGAAGGCACTCATGGTTGCATTTAAAAACAACATAGAGAAAGAGAGAAAGAGAGTGAGAGAGAGAGTGAGAGAGAGACAGAGAGAGAGACAGACAGACAGACAGACAGAGACAGAGATAGACAGAGAGAGAGAGAGAGAGAGAGAGAGAGAGAGAGAGAGAGACAGAGAGACAGAGAGACAGAGAGACAGAGACAGAGACAGACAGACAGAGACAGAGACATAGACAGAGACAGAGACAGAGAGACAGAGAGACAGAGACAGAGGCAGAGACAGAGGCAGAGACAGAGAGACAGAGACAGAGACAGAGACAGAGAATGATAGACAGAGAGAGAGGGAGAGTGTGTGAGAGAGACAGAGAGAGAGAGAGAGAGAGATACAAACAGACAGAGAGACAGAGACATAGACAGAGACAGACAGACAGAGACAGAGGCAGAGACAGAGGCAGAGGCAGAGAGAGAGAGAGAGAGAGAGAGAGGTCATTTATCTTGACTGGATTCCTTGTCCACGTATGCCAACAATAAGTATCATAATTTTATTATGGCTTTACCCATGACTGACATAGCTCCAAATTGACTTATTTTGCACATTTTGTCATCAACTTGCAGTGGGATACTTTTTAAAGGAGATCATTTCGTACGACTCCTGTTGGATTCTTTTTACACGACGGATAGTCTCCTTCCCGTTCGGATTCATCCGGTTAAAAGGATATGATTTTAGGGGGATTTGTGACACAGGCTATCCTAAATCCCGCGAACCTGTTTTGGAAGCCTGAAGATATCGTAGTCCCCTATTATACAGGTGCATTCGACGACACAGAAATATTGTAATATGTTGTCTAGTACGTTGGCACTGATGGGACGCAATACGTGCAGATGAACATACGACCAGACAATCATGATGCGCCGACCACAAGACCCGTCGTGCATCATTCCACAATTGAGGTGTCAAACTATGCCAGCATCGATCACACGCGCAAGGTTCCGAAACGAAGAAAATAACCGATAACGTTGCACTTCATTCGATTTTCCGGTGTTTTAACTTTCACTGGCGAGCTAGATTCAAATGTATTGTTTTATATGTTATGCAAATGATGCAACTAGACTTTTGAGTAACTTAGGGCCTACCAAGGCGCTACCGACCAGCCAATATGATGGTAGCCTACTTCGTTGAGAACGGTAAGTTCATGGCAGGCTATTGATGATCGAACAGCAAGCAATAGACAGACTATTACTCATGCATTTAGTCTTAGCAGAAGACTCTCTTAATGTGTGTTTTAAACGTAGTCATAGCTTCTGGTACGTGTTGATGAATGACGATTGCGGAATGAAACTTTCGCAATACACAGGTTACGTTCATCGACTAGTAGGCTACTTGACGCACGATGATAGAAACACCGCGTCAGACTATAACTATCACAAACCGCACCCATTGGAATCGTAATCGTAATCTCAAAAATTTCTGGAGCGCCCAACAGAGCTTCTCATTTGAAAATAGAAAGCGATTTGAAAATCGATCGCCCTGGATTGAGTAGGCGATCGATGAGCGGTCGGCCTCGGAACCTTTTGTGAACAGCCTATTTTTGTATATCGTATTCGTATAGCTGCATAATTATATGGTTGTCAATTAACTGCCAGAGTATACGCAACACTTATTAACCGTCGATAAGCATCTTCTGCTTGTCGATGCAATGTTGTAACGATCCTTGCCTAAACTTTCACAAGTGCCGGGTAATGCAAATTAGAATTTAGAAAATGGTCTGGATCCAGGTTTCTTAGGAGTCTAACTCATCGAGCGCGATCGATTTACCGACCAAGGAGATCGATCGATCGCCTCTGGCGATCAAACACATGGATTTCTGCAATTTTGTGAAATTGTGACTGAGGTTTTATGAAATAGTTTAACTTTTTAAGAACAGGTTCTGTAGACAGATCAAGTTTTCAAGCAGTTAGTTATGCGATGATCATGATTTTGATTTAAGCTTAAAGCTTTATTTTAAATTACTCTCAATATACGGTTTCTGTCCTAAAACAAAGTTGTAGAACTCTGCACATGTCAGTCTATAATTTGTTTTCGCAAGTAGGCCTAATTCAGCTTGCAAAAGTTCAACGCGCATTCTGTTACGCTCGTCAGTCTATAGGTTCTTAATAAGAGAAAAGAGTCTTTCAACTGGAGCATTGCTCACTGGCACGGACAACACAGCCTCAATAAGTTTTTGAATATATCACTTCGCCTACCTGATAAATTTATAGTGGTGTTGAATTAATTAATGCTGTGTCAAATCAGTTGGGTTGTGCAGAAATATTATATGAAGAGAAGACCACAGTAGACGGTCGATACCACTCTATGACGTGAGAGCATCACTCAACATTAGAAACCGACAGCTCACCAATTAATCAGCGAATACGTTGCCTTGCATTCGCCGACAGCAATTAGGGCCTAAGTGCTGTCTCGCTACTGTTCCATCGATCAGAATGGACCGACCTGAATGCTAACAGACAGGAATATATTACAATAGTAAGTAACCTATGCATCTATAGCCTTATTGCGTAAATATTTCGTGATTCCTGTATATTGTTGGATGCCTTAGAGTCATCTGCAAACACAAGAATACTATGCAATAGGCGTCACTCATAATTATAGGACAGTACACTGCATTAGAAAACGACATAGTGATTAAGTTATTTGCGACGAAGGCTGCATTTTGTAGAAGGGGGCCCAGGACAGATCCTGGGGGCAAACCAAAAGGGGCATGGACCCATAGAGGCCTAGTAGGCCAATAGACAACTGAAAAGGAACGATCGTATAAGAAAGAGCCATGCCAATCAAGCAAGTTACCAGAAATACCAAATGAGACAGAAAGGCGCCTGTGGAGAATATCATGGTCTACACTATCGAAGGCGGCACTGACATCAAGCAGAGCCAGAATTAACACCTGCGACCTATCGATAGCCCATAGATATCTGATAGGAGGCGAACCAGAATGGTCTCAGTAGAGCAGCCCCTGCGAAAACCAGATTGATACACCGGGCGCAGATTATTCGTCTCTAAATAAGCAGTCAGTTGAAAAGCAACAATCTTTTCGATAACTTTGGAGGGAAAGGAAGCGCTTGCAATTGGTCTAAAGTTTGCTGAGTCAGACGCGTCGAGTAGGCTATATCTCGCTTGAGAACAGGAACGAGGATGGACTTTTCTGTGATGGCGGGAGGATGCCGTCCAGGAGAGAACGGTTGCAGAGAACAGTAAGGAGAGGGAGAAGAACGTCCACATATTCTTGAAGGGGAATGTGGGTAGGGAATCCAGCTCGCAGGTTTTCGGGGCTGAGGCGAGGATGATGCACCGGAAATAGAACTCAGAACGGACAAACTGCTCTACGTGAAAGGAAAAGACGGCGGTGGAAAGCTGGCATTAGCCTCTCGGAATCCGAGTATCTTCGAGATGAAGGACTCGAAGAAGGATTCGAGGAAATCGCCAGCTGTGAAGGAAGAAGTGTCGGATTTGCCACAGCCCTATCACGCCCAAGAAGGTCGTTGAAAGTCGCCCAGAGCCTTCTGTGATCCCCGGCATGGATACTGGAGATTGGAGAGTGATCTTGGACTCCAAGTAGGCTATGTCCGCTCCTTCTCCAGGTAGCGTCTTTACGGGATGCAACGTCTTTCGAAGCGACGTGCGTGGCGCCGAAGAGATCGGCACTCAGCATCAAACTAAGGCGTCGAAATGGAACGAAGCACTCTAGCCGGGTGTGATGGAAGAAGACTGTAGATAAGGCTCACCATGGTTGCTTCGTAGGTGTCAAAAATGTCGGAGACCGACAGCCGGCTAGAGTGGACGCGTACGCGGGGATGGCAAGCAGCGCCTCCCGGGATACCTCACGATCTAATCTGCGCCACCCCCGGACCTGCTTAGCAATGTATGTTGGCGCTTCGTGGAGGAGGGGTGGTGGCTACGACGAGGCCGTTTTCATCACAGGTGAGGATTACGTCAAGCCAGCCTTCACACCGATGGGTTGGTCCATCGACTTGCTGGGTCAGACGGAATTGCTTTGTGATAGCCCAGAACGCGATAGTTGTAGGCAGAGCAGGATCTTAGAGATGGAGATTGAGATCACATGATATGATCACCTGGGTGTTGTATACTACGAATTGTTCCAGCAGCCTAGTGAATTCGTCGAAGAAAGCTGGCGTTGGAGGCGACCAGGATAGCTGAGGAGCCGCGGGGCCACCTGACAGATGCAGCGAGGACCTCGACGGTGGTTGAAGGATTACGGATAGCGATCCTCCGTGTTGGCAGGTCGACTCGGGTTGGCCATCCCTGCCCTATATTAATATAATTATTTTCTAATGCTAGGCCCTATATCAATATATTTTCTACATGTAGACACAGGCCTACACTCATTAATGTAATTCATTCAATGACGATTCCTCTTCCTCGGTAATCCGTCTCCTGAGCATTCACCCTCGGACAATCAACGAAGGAGTAGCCAGGCGGCGCCGAACGACACACAGCTACGTCAGTCGATGCGTAGAGCAAGGATTCTGTGATCAGAAGGCGGTCCAGACCACTTAAAAGTACAGTGTCAGTCACCGCAACATACTTGTTACGAAGTGAACGTATATTTCAAGTGGCAAGAGGTAAGCATTTCAGAGGTCGTAGCCGCAGGCAGGGCCGGAGGTCAAGAGGAAGCATGAGCAGTCCGGCACTGTGGAGAAATGAGAAGCCCTGCTGAGTCGGTGTTTACACGCTGGAGCGCCACCTATCGATTCAAATTCTTGTGCAAGTGTGGCCAACTTTAATATTGCTAGAGACGCTGGTTAGGCCTGTATATTAATTTGTAAGTTTAAATAAACTTTGCAAACGGTGACATAAGCGGTCTTTATCACAAGAACCCTGGATACACACCTAAAGTGTTTTATAGATTAAAGTGAATATGTTGAAGTTCACTTTAGTTCTTTAGGATTATTTAGATATAGAACTGATCAGAGTTTAAACATTTTAATTAGCACAACGAGCAATGTGCTTGGTCTTGGCTCGATATCCAGGATTTCTTGCGAGATCAATTGCACCTTTGTTGTCACAGAAGATCTTCACAACACTAGAGGCTTGAGGAACTAGTTCTTGATGAAGTCCCTTCAACCATACAGCTTCTGCAGCAGCCATGCTCAGAGCCATATATTCTGCTTCAGTGGTTGACTTTGCAACAGTTGGCTGTTTCTTAGAGTTCCAACTAATTGCAGCACCACTCAACACAAAAATGTATCCTGTAGTTGACTTTAGATCCCTTTTGTCTCCACCCCAATCAGAATCACTGAATCCAGCTACATCTTCATCATTTTTCCTGTATATCAACTTTAAGCTTGCAGTTTGTCTTAGATATCTAAAGATTCTTTTAACTGCAACCCAATGGGCTTGGCCATAGTTGTTGTTGAATCTACTCATGACCCCCACTGCAAACGTAATGTCTGGTCTTGTAGCTTGTGCTGCAAACATTAAGCTCCCGACCGCTTCTTGAAAAGGAACCTTCAGCATATCTTCCTTTTCAGCTTGACTGTTTGGAAGAAGTTCTTCCCCGAACAAGTCTTGGTTTGGATCAAGTGGAGTTGATACACCATTACACTCATTCATATTGAAACGAATCAGCATTTCTTCAATATATTTCTCTTGATCAAGTGAAATTGTTCCCTTTTCACGATCTCTCTGAATATGTATGCCTACACAATAATGCGCTTCTCCCAAATCTTTCATCTTAAGACGTTTCATCAGATCCACTTTCAGTTTCTGTTTCTCTTTCTTATTGTTCGAGAAAATCAAGAGATCATCCACATACACAGCAATGATTAAGATCTTTCCATTTTCATTCTTGTAATAAATACATGTGTCGAAATTTGACTGCAGAAATCCAAGATCTTTCAGCAACTTGTCTAGTTTCTTGTTCCAAGCTCGGCTGGTTTGTTTCAGGCCATAAATTGACTTATTCAACCGACAAGTTCGATTATTTAGCCGATAACCACTTGGTAATTCCATGTAAACTTCTTCTTCTAATTCAGGATTCAAGAATGCCGTTGTGACATCCATTTGATCGATGTCCAAGTCATACTTTGCACCAAGTGCCATTAGAAAACGGATGGATGTGTAACGTACAACAGGTGCGTAGGTTTCCTCATAATCAATGCCTGGCTTTTGTGAACAGCCTTTAGCCACCAAACGAGCTTTGTAACGTTCAACTGTACCATCTACTTTCAGTTTCGTTTTGAACACCCATTTACTTTTTATAGCTTTCCTACCATCAGGTACATCAGAGAATGTCCATGTATGATTTTCAACATGTGCCTTGATTTCTTCTTCCATGGCATGTTTCCAATCATCTGCATTCTTAGAACCGAGGGCTTGTTCAACTGTTAACGGATCGATGTTTCTGCATAAGGTAGCTTGATTTACCACAAAGTCCTCATTAAATATCCTCTTATTCGGAACATGAGTTCTTTTGGCCGTCCATCATCCTCAGAAATATTTGCATTGCTCAGTGGAATATCTGCTGTTGTATCATCAACGAAATCAACATTGGAATCTCTCAACTCTTCATTTTCAGTGCATGCGCCATCAGTAATGTTAGTCTTTGTACTGGTAGACTCCCCACTTCAACAGGAGCCTGGATTAACTGGAACTGCTGTTGAGGAGGTATCAAAGAGTCTGTAGGAGAAACAATACTGTCATCAGAAATAACTGGGAAAGGATCGAATGAAGATATCTGTCGAACTGAGAACTGAGATTCGAAGAAAACAACATCCCTTGATTGAGTGAGTTTCTTGGTAAATGGATGAAGAAGTCTGTATCCTGTGGTGCCTTCTGAATAACCAACAAAGATATACTCCTTTGACTTTGAGTCCCATTTTCTGCGAGAATTTCCAGAAATTTTTGCCAAGGCTTTGCATCCAAAAACACGAAGATGACTAAGATCAGGTTTTCTTCCCGTCCATGCCTCTTCAGGGGTCATGTTTGGTAGAGCTTTTGTGGGTGAGCGATTCTTCAGGTAGTTGGCAGTGTTAACTGCTTCTGCCCAAAAGTCTGTGCTTACATTGGATTCCATTATCATGGATCGAGCCCTTTCCACCAAAGTTCTATTTAGACGCTCTGCGATTCCATTCTGTTCTGGAGAATATGGAATCGTCGTCTCATGTCGAATTCCGCAGCTTCGTAGAATGGTCAAAAAGCATTATTGACATATTCTGTACCATTGTCTGTCCGTATAGCTTTAATACGTGCACCAGTCTGGTTTTCAACAAGTGCTTTGTATTCCTTGAACTTATCGACAACCTCAGTCTTTGACTTCAGAAAATCGACAACCGAGTGTCGTGTGAAATCATCAGTGAAGGTAAGAAAATACCGTGCACCACCAACAGATGATACTTGCATAGGACCACAAAGATCAGAATGAATAAGCCCCAGAACGTGTTCTGCACGTTTGACTCCTGTTTTCTTAAATGGTTTCCGATGCTGTTTGCCTTTCACACATGCTTCACAAGGAATGCTTGAGACTTCGTCTAATTGAACACCAGACGACATCTTAATTTGCAACAGACGCATCGAAGGACGATTAAGATGTCCAAGACGACGATGCCACAAGTTCACAACGCTTGTTGACATTACTGCAAACGAATGTGATTTCTGGCGATCCAGGCAATATAGTCCATTAACTGCTGTGGCAGTAGCAATGACATTCTTTGAATTGACCTTCAACTGTTGGTTGATTATACGACAACCCTGTTCGTCAAACAAAACAGTTTTACCTTCCTTTGCTATCTTGTGAACTGCTAAAAGATTGATTGCTAAATCTGGAGCATGAACCACATCAAAGGCAGTCATTGTTTCTTTTGACGACAATGGAATGGATATGTTCCCTGTTCCAGTACTTTTCAATTTAGTTCCATTTGCAATTCCAACCTGTTGACTATCATTAGGAGTAAAACTCTCAAACCAGTCAAGTCTCGATGTTAGATGTACTGTAGCACCAGAATCAAGGTACCAGTCATCACCTGTCGAAGTGGTGGAATTCTCTGATGAAACAGAAAAATTCGTGTGTGCTGACAAGGCACCAACATGTGCACTAAAAAAAGGTTTATTTTGTTTAGCACTCATCCTTTTTGAAGATTTGTATTGATCGCACTGTGGACGAGTATGCCCATACTGATTGCATTCAAAACATCTTGGTCCTTTTGGTTTACCCTTCTTTTGGAGTCTGGGCATGGAGAAGGCAGACTGAGTTGCACTTGCACTTGCACTTGCTCCAATATTCTTAATGCCATCTTGTAGCAAAAGACCTTTTACAAACTCCACTGTTGTGTCTTGTTTTGACCCTTGAATACCCAATATCAGAGGCTGAAATTGGTCAGGAAGGCCACCAAGTATTATACCTCCCACAACATTCTCCGGAAAGGGTTGACCAATCGACTCTAACTGTTCAGCAATTGATAAAATGTGATCAACATACTGTTGCATCGAAAGAAAATTTTCGAAACGTGTCTTGAACAAACTCGAATATAAACCAATTAGGCGAACCAAAGCAGTGCTTTCATATTCACCTCTCAATGCATCCCAAGCAATTTTTGCAGTTTGGCATTTCTTTGTGATTTTTGCCGCGCAAGGCTTTAGACTGAGATTGATTTTGGCTAACGCTCGTAAGTCCAAATCCGGATCAACAGACTGACCTTCTTTTGGCAAAATGCAACACCATAGACCAGCGTCTATCAAGAAATTTTGCATCCAGAACTTCCAATCACCATAATTCTTTCCATCAAGATGTTTCGCTTCAGATAACCCTCCAAGTGAACTTGAAGTTGCTCGAATGTTTTTCAGGCTAATCTCCGTCTGAATTTGCTGCATTTGCAGTTGTAATTCTTCTAATGACGACATGTCGGAATGAACACGCGGTACAAAGAACACAATAAAAACAGCTTCTGTCGACACTGATAAAAAACGATAAATCTCGAAAAATATTAGTCGACACGCAGTAAACAGTTCTTTACAAGTCGGCCTGGGCCCATAACCTGTTGAAGTTCACTTTAGTTCTTTAGGATTATTTAGATATAGAACTGATCAGAGTTTAAACATTTTAATTAGCACAACGAGCAAGGAAGAACGTAAACCGGAAGTAGAGTACATAGAGTACTAAAGAGTCCTCTTAGCACACCTCCTATTGTCCAGAATGTGTATAACACAGGCTTAATTCCAACAGAATAAAGTCAGCAAAACATTATTGGCGTGTTTTAATGGAGGCTTGTCACGATTTGAGATTTTCGCGACGATGGCCTATATAGGCCTAATTATGGTGTCGGTCCTGTAGGTGATTGTTAGTGGCGCATTTCAGACACCTTCAAACCTTGCATAAACTAATTTGTTACGCGGGGCTGCTGCTAAATGTTTTTGTTGTTGTCTGTTACTGACTTACTGTTAATTTAAAACTAATAAACTTCTGCTGAAACTCTGCACAAAATTTGTTTAGAGAGTCATTTTGTCACTTTGGTGTCACCCCTACGATGGTGAGTTGGTGACACCCGGTGCTGTCCGCACCCCCCTAGTGACGCCACTGATTATAGTTGTTCGTAAGCATGCAAGTGTTTGTCCTCACAGGCTCGAAAGAAATACAAACGTTAATTTCATATTAAGAAAATGTTCAAAAACAGGTAGCTACGACTACACTATGGCATTAGAACTGCAACACTCAATTTTTGGTGTTTTAGCAATCATCATTATTATGCAATGTTGAAGTAG
Source organism: Aporrectodea caliginosa (assembly GCA_020284085.1). NCBI lineage: Eukaryota > Metazoa > Annelida > Clitellata > Crassiclitellata > Lumbricidae > Aporrectodea > Aporrectodea caliginosa. The sequence continues at coordinate 226,527 of JACEVL010000604.1, read as the reverse complement.
TAGGCACAGTGTAGCCTACAGTAGGGCTAAGTAGGCGTAAAATAAGATTTTAAAATTATTTACAAAGGGGTCGCGCGGGCCGCCAATCAACAGCCCGCGGGCCACATGTGGCTCGCGGGTTGGCCATCCCTACCCTATATCAATATATTTTCTAATGCTAGGCCCTATATCAATATATTTTCTACATGTAGACACAGGCCTAGTAGTGGCCTACACTCATTAATGTAATTCATTCAGCATAGAAGTCGTCTTTCCAGGCAAAGTATTTCGAGGATATTCCGAGGAAGGGACCTCTACATTATTTCTAAACGCAGACCTATTGTGTAACCTTTTGCAATAATTTATTGTTTGAGAATCATGTGTCACGTGTATTGATAAGCTTTCTGTCTGTATAGGTTTTTATGTGTGATATAATTTCAGCAATTGGTTGCTTTCACTTTAGGGCTTTTCTAGTAAAACAAACGATCGTTAATATCTATTCAATTTTATTCATTTGCTGTCGTATAGCGAATGCGACATGGCCTCTGGTAATTATCTGTAGGCCTAAACGTAATTTTCCAAAAGCTGTACGGCCTATAACCACCGTTAGGCTTACTACATTTATGATGACGGTCATGGTTTTCTGGCTAATGTAGGCCTATAAGGCCTACATACGATTCGTCATCATTGTGTTTGCAGTCGTGATAAGCCCTTTTAGTGGTTACTACTACTATGCTGATGCATAGACAGTTAGACACATGCATGGATCATAAGGAGGGAGGGAACGGCAAGGACCTAGGGGACATGGTGCAATAAAAAATGGGAAGGTCGTTAGCACAGCAGAAGGAGCATATATATAAGCCAGAAAAGAACAGCCAATCATCGTCGTTATGACGGCGTCGTTAAATAAACGTATCATCTCTCTCAGGGTGTTGTTGGTATGAGATTGGCTAGTGAGACATGTTGGGAAGGATCTGCAGATAACGATAATTACCTAACATAATTAGAATAGCAGAGTCATGGACAAAGCCGGAAATAACAGATAGTGAACTAGCTCTAGATGGATAGATTATTTAGAAAGGATTGAGCTAACCAGAAATCAGTTGGACATGGGGCTGGAGAGTTTTGCTGTATGTTTAGAGCAATATTAATGCAGCGGAGATGTGATATGAGTAACGAGACCTTCATCTGGTGTGAAATTCAACTAAACAGGTCTAAAATGCTTGTGGGAGTTTGCTACACAGTACCAACTAGATTCCGCCTAGAAGCTGATAAAGGGATGCTCAAACTATTGGAAATGGCTAATAAGGAAACGTCCTTGAACATGGGAGACTTCAACTACAATATTGATTGGAAAAAATTGGAAGGGGAGAGAGAGAACAATATAGGATATTCTTGGACTTTATTGATGTCAGCTTTATGCAAAAACATTTTATGGACTCATCTTATGAAAACAAAGCAAAAATCAGCTGTGTCGAGGGAAAAAAAGGTAGCTGCAGATAAACAAGTACATTTACACGTAGAACATGCTGCCTTAATACAAAAATCTACTACAAAAATACACATATTTGATGTACATGTAGTCCTATATAATTATAAATTGCATTCTATATAAATATAAATTGCCTAATGCTGTAAGTTGAAAGATATAGTGCTCTGACATACCACAAAGGCATTGAAATCGTGAACAACGTTACTGCATCTATTGTGCACATTACTTATTGTGGACATTTTGACAATAATCTTCGCTATAAAATGAGATCTGTTGGCATGTGTAGCGTTTAACCAATCAGAAGTGTGGTTGATTCAAGTAGTCAGATAAAATTTTCTTTTTACCATCACTAAACAGCACAGCTATGCTTGCAAGCGGTTTATCTGTGATCATTCTAGATACACTGGGTTCAAGAGTATATAGGAGTTTACATTTTCTGTGGAAGGTATATATAGCATCATAAGAGTGCAATGTTCAGCGCTTCTCATGTTCTATAAAAAGGTACTACATCATGTACCTTTGTACATTGTGATTCATGCTATATACAGATGTGCTATGTATGTGTGTACATGAAGCACAAATACATGCAACAATGGCGTGTCATTATTCTGAGCATTTTGGTTTCCATGATGTTGCCAGCCATACAGATCCTGGGCCAGTCTTCTGGTTGTGTTTAGTCCAAAGTTCACTGCCTCCACCTTCTGAGATTATGTCTGGTCCAGCTCATCATTTGGTTGAATATCATATGGCTCAGATCTCCCTTGCATGACTTGTGTCTGGGCCATCTGACTGATCTGGTCCAGCTCTTTGTTTGGTTAAACAGCATGGCTCGGATCTTCCTCACATGGCCCTGCCAACCATCAATGCACGCCCACATCTGGCGTTGAGTGAAGGCCGAGATCACCGTTGTTCATTCATGAGGTTGTTCTTCTCGGACATCTGTTTGCTACTTATAGCACCATTGTTTAAGATGTTGCTTTGCTTCGTTTCTGCATTCTTTGTTAGTGACATAAATGATTCTACAAGCACAGTTTAAACAAATCATAAACTATTTGCGAGATTATTTTGCTTGGCTTGGTGTCAGTTACAAAACAAAGTTTTGAGAAAAGTCAGCTTTAAATAAAAACGACATAACTGTAACAGTAAATACCCATTCAACTGTCGACTTTCTTCTGTAAGGTTGGGATGTTCAAGGTAAATAAGATGTCGTTTCATAAATTAGTATATGCTTTTATTCCAAGAAATTACCTCAACAACTCATATCATACAAGTGGTTAATGCCCAACATGAATGTCTGAGGCATTATAATGTTAGCAAAATAATGTTAGAAAAAATTCAACACTAGTAGGTACGATGCAAGGAATACAGATTTGATCAATTGAGACAGCATCTCACTGCTCTAAGAATACATGATTACGCATTGAGACAGCATTTCACTGCTCTAAGAATACATGATTACGCATTGAGACAGCATTTCACTGCTCTAAGAATACATGATTACGCATTGCAATCTATAATTTATCAATGTCCACTACCTAATGTGTATTTAATCTGATGATCAGACAGTTCTGGTTAAATATCTGTTAATCTTATATCTTATATGCAAAGAAACATAAGTACTTTGAAGTGTTGTTTCATCTGTAAATAGGACATCTCTTCGGTAGCTATGCTGACCCTTCTCAGCTTCAGCATCTAGAAAACATAGCACTCCTTGGTAAATGAGCAGAAAACTCCTTTGCACAATGACTTCAAATTCATCAAAGCGATTATACATGAATATTGAATGAGCTATATAAGTTAGCATTAGAACAGGTTGTGCAAAATGTGCATCAAAGTCCTCATATAATGTAATGTAAATCTTCAAAATTTTCTCAGGGCCCACAAAAGCCACGTTAGGGAGACCAGCTTAATCATCAGTGCTATAAGCATTAGTAAAAGTGAGTAAAATATAGCACAACTACTAAGGTTTTATTACAATAAATAGTTTTACAAGTCTTACCATTCCCATCACACAGACATCTTCTCTCTTTATAAGTACATAATGTTCTACAAAAAATATAAACTGTTATTTACATATGAATCAACCACAGTCACAAAAGCAACAAAGTTCTTCCTCTCCCTTTAGGCCTAAGTATTCTTTCAAGCTGCTGTCATAATTTTAAACTACATGTTTCTGAAAGTGTTTCTTATTGATCATAAAAAGTTCATCCTTTGCTCACCATCAATTTCACTCAATTTTAAATTCCTATATTCTGCTAGAGGCAGCAGATTGGTGTCAGTGATTGCTAGGCTGATGCTTTGAACTTTGATTAGTTGAAAAAGAAACTACATGCTCAAACTGCTAGGAAGCAAAAATGCTTTATACATTAGTTGTTTCTATCACTCGTATAAATAGAGACTAAAGCATATCAAATGGTTGATAGCTGATACCTTCTGAATAAAAGTGCAAGAATCATTGCAACTGCAACCACAACAAGAAGAATGCCAACAGGAATGCAAATCTTGAGAGGATTTGTCCTAGGCAATCCATTCGTTGCCGTCAGGTGATCTGAAAAGAAATAGCATAAACTAACTCAGACCAATGCCACAAACATCTTCAAATTGACTTACATAAACATTTAAACCATACATTTGATCAGATTCAACTCCTGTTTCCTTCATATCCTTTAACACTGTCTTTAACAACGAGAGTGTACTAAAAGCGACTGGGAAACCAATGTAGTTCGTCGTTAAAGTGTTAAAGGGGTTTAGAAGAAAATGCTGAAGATTATTAATACAAATTCAGATTATTAATGATTTCAAAGTGACAATGCCTATAACATTTTTCACAGAGGCACAAGATGGTACATAAAACTGTTACAGAAAGCAGCTAATATGAAAAATATAGTTGAGTGTCCATGTATCACAGCTTTGTATAGCACACTTTATGACCTATTAAAATCAGTTTGTGCATGCCTGTTTAACTGATAATAGATTAACAATCATCCACAAACTTACCCTCGTATTGGTTATGCTGATAGTTGAATATCTTGGCTACATAGGAACATGGTGTCTGACGAATATTGCATGTAGCTAAGCAGGTATAGTTTCCATCTTGTTTGTCTATCAACTTGATGCTTGAACTGCTTGTGAGTTCAATACCATTTTCTGAAAGCCAGGTGTAAGAGCACTCACGGCTGTTTACGTCGGAGCAGTTTACACTGTCCTGGTCACGTCCGAAATATGACAGGTTTGTCATATTTCTAATGGCTACATAAAGCAACAGAAAAGTTGCCATTTATAATTCCCTGTTGCAGTCTATCACCACGTGTATTTCAAATTACAAAAGTGAACAAAAGCAGAGAATGCAATGAGGGTTTTTCAAAGTAAATACAAAATTTGAAAGTTGTATTAGAGTTCAGCTAAAAACAAATCATCTAATCAGATAGCTATAAAAAGAGAAGAGTGAAGGATATCCACACAAACTTTGTCAAATATTGTTCAGTGTAACTCACTTGTTATATTCACAGCCGTAGACCACGTGAGATTGGAAACAATCAGAGAGTTATGATATTTGATGCGACATGTGTAAGTGGATGTCTGAAGCTGATCTGCTTTCTGTTCTATGGAAGATTTGGTGACTCCATCTGCGTCATTGGCAATCTTTGGAGTTATCACAGTTTTCCCATTCATCCATTCCAAGACAGGAACCAGATTTCCTTGATAACTGAGATTGCATGACATTCTAACTGTGTCCGATTCTATGCCACAGTCATTGCTTCCAAGAAAGCCATCTGATGGAGAATTTGCCATGCAAAAGTCATTTGATGGATATTTTTCTACAAAAGCAAAGATAACAAACATAGATAAAATATTTGGTTTATTGCTGTGCAAATTAAAAAATAAACAATGCTGCTGACTCCATCAATGTATAATAGGCCAGGAGTGGTAAACTCTTTTAAGGGCACGTGCCAAAGTGCCACTAAATCATTTTAAAAAGTACCTTCACTTTAGGGTGGTTCACAAAAACAAAGTTCAAGCTAGGAACCAGGGCACCCTCTCAGTTTGTTAGACCTGTCAATAGTATTATTGAGATAAAATTTCAGCATCTTATTCCATCTGGAAGATGGTGCTCAATTACATAGAAATATTACCATATAGTAGCATTAGCGGTAACTCTTGATGTCGTATAACTTGGTCTTCAACTCACCCTTGTCGTGGAGATGAGCTTAAAATAGTGTATGTTGTGTTATACTTACTTACTTACTGGTATTTGAACAAAGTGTAAAGTTCTTGTTGAAGGTCTTGGTGTCTACTTTCTGTATTTGTGGCAGACATATTTTCAGAAGTGATTTTCAAATTTACCATTTGCCAATGAAATGTAAGAGCTCATATTTAACACATTAACTCTTCGTTGTGCCCAAATTAGCCTGTGGGACAGGATACAATGAATCCATGGCCATTCTTCTGGATTTGTGGAAACTCACTGGCAAGATTCAAACCTTGATATCTGTCAACACCGAGCTCTTGAACGGAGTGCACGTTCTGCTGGAAGACAAGATAGGTCAAGAGCTCCTGCGGTTGGCCTGCCGTCACCATGTGATGATTTTAGCCAAAGTATTCACCTTGTGCTGCCATCCATCTAATTCACTACATATTCCAATCTTCCAGACATATAAAGCAGCTAAAGCTGCTTGGGAAAGTGTGATACAGGACTGAATGTCATATCCGGCACTGAACCCTATCATGAAACAGCACTCAGTTTTATCAGCTACTCCACGAGCTGCATTAGCTTCCTGTTGAATTCAGAATAAAATTTAAATTGGACTGTTTGACCTACAAAGCCCTCAGTACCAGCACACCTACCTATATTCATGCACTACTAACGCCTTACATCCCTCCTCGTTGCCTGCGATCATCAAGTACGGGTCTTCTAGCTGAGCCACGATGCAGAACAGTTATGGGCTCTCGTGCATTCCACGCCTCTGTTACAGTAGTGGGGGGCACAGACACTCAGTCATTTCAAGTTGATGTAAAAGTTTCGTTTTCACTACCAGTTTGAAGGTAATGGTCTGTAGATCAATATTCGTCCGAGGGGAAAGCATGCAGATAAAAATTTAAGCGTGGGGGGCTCGAAAACCCCCTCTGGCCTATGGGAAATATGTGTATTTTTTCCAGTCATTTCAAATAGATGCAAAAGTTTCTTTTTCACTACCAGTTTGAAGGTAATGGTCTGTAGATCAATATTCGTCCGAGGGGAAAGCATGCAGATAAAAAATTAAGCGTGGGGGGCTCGAAAACCCCCTCTGGCCTATGGGAAATATGTGTATTTTTTCCAGTCATTTCAAATAGATGCAAAAGTTTCTTTTTCACTACCAGTTTGAAGGTAATGGTCTGTAGATCAATATTCGTCCGAGGGGAAAGCATGCAGATAAAAATTAAGCGTGGGGGCTCGAAAACCCCCTCTGGCCTATGGGAAATATGTGTATTTTTTCCAGTCATTTCAAATAGATGCAAAAGTTTCTTTTTCAGTACCAATTTGAAGGTAATGGTCTATAGACCCATATATTGGTCCGAGGGGAAAGCATTCAGATAAAAAAAGAAGCGTGGGGGCTCTAAAAACCCCTTCAACCTATGCAAAATATGTGTATTTTGCTTCAGTCATTTCCAGCAGATGCATAGGTTTCGTTTTTTCAGTACCAATTTGAAGGTAATGGTCTCTAGATCAATATTGGTCCGAGGGGAAAGCATTCAGATTAAAAATGAAGCGTGGGGGTTCGAAACCCCACCTACGTCCTTTGCGAAATATGTGGATTTTACTCCAGTCATTTCAAATAGATGCAAAAGTTTCTTTTTCAGTACCAATTTGAAGGTAGTGGTCTATGGATCAATACAGGTCCGAGGGGAAAGCATTCAGATAAAAAAAATAAAGCGTGGGGGGTTCGAAATCCCCGGCCTATGCTAAATATGAAAACTGTTGTAACTTTTGATTGGATGGTCCGGTTGGAACATATTTGGTATGTATGGATTCAGAATCATGAAGTTACAAGTGATATTAACATGCACATTGCACATAAAAGCGTGTATTGCATATAAAAGCGTGGGGGTTCTAAATCCCTTTTCCGGTCTATGCGATATATGCGTATTTCGCCACAGTCATTTCCAGTAGATGCTTAAAGTTTGTTTTTTCAGTACCAATTTGAAGATAATGGTCACTAGATCAATATTGGTCCGAGGGGAGAGCATTCAGATTAAAAAATTAAGCGTGGGTTCGTCCTTTGCGAAATATGTGGATTTTACTCCAGAGTATTTCAAATAGATGGAAAAGTTTCTGTTTCAGTACCAATTTGAAGGTAATGGGCTACAGATCAATACTGGTACGAGGGGAAAGCATTCAGATAAAAAAAATTAAGCGTGGGGATTCGAAAGCCCCTGGCCTATGCGAAATATGTAAACTGGTGTAACTTTTGATTGGATGGTCCGATTTGAACATATGTGGTATGTATAGATTCAGAATCATGAGTTGCAAGTGATATTAACATGTATATTGCACACAGAAGCAGTGATGGTGCCAGTGTTGGCGCATATCCGCAAAACTAAAGAAAGTTTCATAAGAAAGTTGCTAATAAATCGGCTGTAACAAATTGAACGTACATATACCGAGGTAGTTAAGTATTGCATATTGTTCTTGTCCAGCTACTTCGCACATGTACACTTGCAAAGACGTGTGCATTTCAATTTTGCCTTCATGCACTTGCAGAGAGAGCAGGTACTTGTGCAAGTGCACTTCACATCCAGGTGGAATACATCCATGGCGAGGGGCAGCGAGGTCCATATGGGAAGCAGCTTGCCTTCCTCTTCCTTCCACCTATGATTAGTGGGGTTGTGCAAAGGCATCATGGACTAGGCATCAACACTAGGCATTATGAGCTGTGACACAGTTGTCCATATGCTCGCTTGATCCAAAGCATTGGTTGTTGGGGGAATTCTCTTCACGTCCCTAGTCTTCTGTGAGAACACCTTCATACGGACGAGGTCAACGTCAATGTCATCGTTGGAGTCATTGGAGTACAGCCTACAGACGAATTTCGATGCCACTTCTGTCAGCCTTGGTGATTTATGAAATGGAGTGTCGACGACAGTTGCAAATTCCTATATGGGTAGGGCACTTCGTGCATCAACTTTCAGCTATGAAAAGGATGTGTACATCACTGCAGATGATGAAGTCCATCATGTAGGAAACATCCACTAATGGAGCAATGCAACCATGAAGATGCAGACACTCGTGTCCTCATACATCTTTTACACGCACTTCAAACATGGTCACTTGGGATGGTTCATACCGGAGATACTGATGTTCTCGTAATTCTGTTGAGTAATTTCCATCATATCAAGGCTCTGAATCCTGCTGCAGAAATCTGGATCTCCTTCAAAGTGGGAAAGACAATTAGAATGATCTCTCTGAAGCCTGAACACTATCACCTCAAACCTTGGAACGACAACGCATTTACAGGATCGGACATTTACAGGATCAGGATCGTTCAAGTTCAAGGGTATACGCGATACTGCTGCAAGTTGATGCACGAAGTGCCATCCCTCAAGGAGGAATTTGCAACTGTCGTCGACACTCCATTTCAAACATCGCCAAGGCTGAAAGAAGTGGCATCGAAATTTGTCTGTAGGCTGTACTCCAATGACTCCAACGATGACATTGACGTTGACCTCGTCCGAATGAAGGTGTTCTCACAGAAGACTAGGGACGTGGAGAGAATTCTCCCAACAACCGATGATTTGGATCAACATTTCAAAAGAAGTGTATTCCAAGCGAGCATATGGACAACTGTGTCACAGCTCATAATGCCTAGTGTTGATGCCTAGTCCATGATGCCTTTGCACAACCCCACTAATCATAGGTGGAAGGAAGAGGAAGGCAAGCTGCTTCCCATATAGACCTCGCGGCCCCTCGCCAGGGATGTATTCCACCTGGATGTGAAGTGCACTTGCACAAGTACCTGCTCTCTCTGCAAGTGCATGAAGGCAAAATTGAAATGCACACGTCTTTGCAAGTGTACATGTGCGAAGTAGCTGGACAAGAACAATATGCAATACTTAACTACCTCGGTATATGTACGTTCAATTTGTTACAGCCGATTTATTAGCAACTTTCTTATGAAACTTTCTTTAGTTTTGCGGATATGCGCCAACACTGGCACCATCACTGCTTCTGTGTGCAATATACATGTTAATATCACTTGCAACTCATGATTCTGAATCCATACATACCACATATGTTCAAATCGGACCATCCAATCAAAAGTTACACCAGTTTACATATTTCGCATAGGCCAGGGGCTATCGAATCCCCACGCTTAACTTTTTTTATCTGAATGCTTTCCCCTCGGACCAGTATTGATCTGTAGCCCATTACCTTCAAATTGGTACTGAAACAGAAACTTTTCCATCTATTTGAAATACTCTGGAGTAAAATCCACATATTTCGCAAAGGACGGAGGGGGTTTCGAACCCCCACGCTTCATTTTTAATCTGAATGCTTTCCCCTCGGACCAATATATTGATCTAGAGACCATTATCTTCAAATTGGTACTGAAAAAACAAAACTTAAGCATCTACTGGAAATGACTGTGGCGAAATACGCATATTTCGCATAGACCGGAAAAGGGATTTAGAACCCCCACGCTTTTATATGCAATACACGCTTTTACATGTATGTGCAATGTGCATGTTAATATCACTTGCAACTCATGATTCTGAATCCATACATACCAAATATGTTCAAATCGGACCATCCAATCAAAAGTTACAACAGTTTTCATATTTAGCATAGGCCGGGGGGAATTTCGAACCCCCACGCTTTATTTTTTTTCTGAATGCTTTCCCCTCGGACCTGTATTGATCCATAGGCCATTACCTTCAAATTGGTACTGAAAAAGAAACTTTTGCATCTATTTGAAATGACTGGAGTAAAATCCACATATTTCGCAAAGGACGTAGGTGGGGGTTTCGAACCCCCACGCTTCATTTTTAATCTGAATGCTTTCCCCTCGGACCAATATTGATCTAGAGACCATTACCTTCAAATTGGTACTGAAAAAACGAAACTTATGCATCTACTGGAAATGACTGGAGCAAAATACACATATTTTGCATAGGTTGGAGGGGTTTTTCGAGCCCCCACGCTTCTTTTTTTATCTGCATGCTTTACCCTCGGACGAATATGGATCTACAGACCATTACCTTCAAACTGGTAGTGAAAACGAAACTTTTACATCAACTTGAAATGACTGAAGAAAAATGCACAGGCACGTTCCTCCACTACTGCTCCAAGGGAATGGAATCGACTACCACTTTCTCTTCGTAGCTCAACTTCACTTCCTTCCTTCAAAAGCGGCTCAAAACTCACTATTTCTCCTTGGCTTTCAAGGATTTAGAAATCTAAGTGCATCTTCACCTGGCGGCTGACTACCCGCGCCTCAGATTCACATTTCGGTGTGACCTTGCGCGCGTTACAAATTTATTTAATAATAATAATAATAATTATCAAGAAGTTTACTGAAAGAGTCAGATTCAGAGATCAGAGATGACTACCAAGAACGAAATCTTTGAGCTGAAAATGGTTGTCTTAGAAGTTAGCCTTCAATAATCACTGGAGAGCCCTGGGCCAACTCACCATGCAAGTTGGATGGCCAAGTTAGGCTGCTGTAGTGTATGCCATCAAAATCTACCTTTTTCGCGATCAACGTCGTGTATTTAATCTAACGAAGAAGAAAGAAACTCAGATTCATCGATTTGTGCAACTTTGTTGCCCCTTCTTTACACAAAGGCATGGACTAAGGACCCACTTGCTGCTGAAGTTCCAGGACTAGATCTGTCACTTTGGATTAATCTAGGAAAATATGAGTCAGTTGACCCTGAGATCAGCGTTGCTGCTAGGAAGCCCTAGAAACCATTAATGGTACCTTTCAGATGAGGCTGTAGGTCTGGCACTGTTCTCAGACCAACTTCCAGTAACAGATAAGGTGAATATTGTTAACAGAGTAATTGCAAAGCCTGGTGAAAGGAAGGTGAGAGGTGATGCTGCGGTACTGAAGGAGGGTTCCGCGACAACTCGACTACAGGCTTTTTCTACGACACTTCGTCTATAGACACTTCGTCTACCGACATTTCGTCTACCGACATTTCGTCTACAAGTGTATCTGTATCCATTACGGCTAATCAACAGAGGCTGCATCTTATAGTTTCGCTAAAACATTCTATATTCTCAGGAATCAAGCTTCTAATTACCTAAAAGATTATTCCTAGATTATTCATCAATCCAGCTTCTATTGAATAGAAACTTAGTTTCATCCATGCATCCAGCTTGGTTTCCAGCTTCCATTTACGGGGAAAATTATTACGATCACACCAGCTTCTATTTCAACACAGGAATGTTTTCATGAATCCCACTTCCATTTAAGTGACAATATCAAATAACTTTGTAGACGAAATGTCGGTAGACGAAAATTAATGTCTGTAGACGAAGTGTCGTAGACGAAATGTCGGTAGACGAAATGTCATGACACCCTCAACGAGGGGGGCTTGCCTGGGTGATTATGCAACCCAGTGAAAACTGACACTGCTGTCACACCTGAAAATTAGTGATTCCTTTCTTACACTTCCACAAGAGAAATGGATCGAGAATGAGGATTACAAACAAGGTAGAGAGAGAATTTGGCAGTTGAGAGTGGTGAAATTGTGCTCAGAGGTGTGTAAAATTGTTCGAGGAATTCAACCGACTCATCACCAATAATGAAGAAGAAAAGCAGTGTCATCTCCAAGTGGTCGTGGCAAATAGGAATGCTATTCGCCTCACAACAACAACGTTGACGCAGTGCTTGCAGTTTCTAGACTCTAAGACTGTAGCGGGTGTTGAAGCCATAAAACAGGAACAATCAACATTCATGGTCAGAACTATGCATTTTTTAATTTTTGGACATTTCCAATTCTTCAAAGCTACTACAATTTTACAGTCCAATCTGGCTAACTGTTCTACTATTACACGTGTTGTCAAATTACAGTAATATTTGATTTATCGTGAAATAAAATACATTCGTACAGGAATGTATGCTCGATGCATTTATTTCGACAATTGGCGTCTTTTTATCGGTATCAGGCAAAGTGACACAGTCCGTGAGCACCGTCTTCCCGTTGGAATTGGAAGCTGAAATTTTGTCTAGATAATACTATTGATAGGTCTAACAAACTGAGAGGGTGCCCTGGTTTCTAGCTTGCACCTTGTTTTTTACCATGCATCTGTGAACCACCCTACTTCACATGCTCCTCGGAATTTTGCAGAGTATATTATTATTTTTTTAATATACTTTTCACTTGAACACACGTAACAAAAAATGAGATAAAATACATTATTTCAAAGATGCTTTTAGAAAGGTGTTAAAATAAAATCCATCATAAAAAAGGTGGATTCATAGAGTGAATATGTATTTCAAAGTTTGAAATTTTGAGAAACAGTCTGAATTCCACATGCCCAAAACATTTGCATGTGTGCCACTTTGGGCACGCATGCTGTTGATTTGTCACCTTTGGTATAGGCAGTAACTACAAAGAATGGAAGCAACTTAGATACAATTACCAACTAGCTACTCTTACTAAGCCATTTTGGAGCGCCTCTGAATGGGCAATCTGGTAGGGGTGCTATAACAAGTGTTCAAATACAATACAATACAATACAATACAATTCTACTGATGAAAAAATTGGTACTGCACAGCGTACACCCTTTGTTGACTTCACCTAATAGATGCTGAGTAGAGTACAAAGAAATTAGAACCATCACATCTGAAAATTAAGGTTTTATCATCTTAAAATGCATGAGATGAATAATTAATGAAAAAGAACTACGAAATCGAAAGGAATAAAGTATTTTTCTGCAATTATACTTACCAAAGACAATTAATTCTGCTTTGCTTTGTGAGTCTCTATCCATACACGTGTAAGCGCCTGCATCCTGGAGTGTTATGCCTGTTATGATTAGGTCATACTGGCCAACTGTTGTATTTGGAAACACTGAAAACCTTCCACGATAGCCATTCACAATCAGGCCTCGCTTGTACACGATTTCGAAACCATCATCTTTGTTCACCTTGTGATGCCATTCGACGGCATTAGCAGTGTTGGTGATGTCTGTTCGACATTTCAAGATGACCTGTTCTTGTCCGACCACAGATTCCGTGTCTCCTGGGACCTGTTGTAGTTCACAGTGCACTGAAAATGTAAAAAAACATGAACATTAATGTTATAAATTAAACAAGTAACAAGGAGAGTAGGCCTATGCCCCAATGAAATACTGTTCGAAAGCACATTCAGAAGTTTCCAACTCTACTGGATTCTTAAAATATGCTTCCCACATAACTTTAATTAATAGAATGACAAAGTTTTCAAAGAAATTTATGGAGTCAGTTGAAAACATTGAAAAAGTGGCAGATCTATAGCGTATTATCATTTAAAAGTTTAATTTGTTGTGTCACTGGACATCGATTTTCAATAAGAATAGGATGCATTAAAATCACAAACGTTTATCGAAATACATATAAAGCATCGCGTTTCTATGGAAAACACGTTACATGGAACACGTACAAAACTTATAAAAAGTAACGCTACAATTTTAATGTAAAATTAATTTGGACTACCTGTTGACAGCATTATGGCGAAACAGATGATTATTCTCAGAAGCATGGTAAGTTTTGATAGAAAGAAAGCTTCTGTAAGCCTAAGCCGCTAATCGATCAATTTCGCAAAAGCAAGAATTCAGTTCAAACGCTCAACAAACACACCTTTATAACAGTCTTATCGTGTCAAAAAAGTCCTAATTTGTTGCACATCGGGAAAATTCCAGTTTTCCGCAAACAACGCTTCAAAGTTACAACCACTGTTATTTTTAGATAACCACAAACTGCGAGGAAAATTCCAACACGTAGCCTACTTGACATGGTGTATTTTTTATGATACATGCTGTACGACTGAAACCACTAGATTATTCACGAATTGTAATCGTCATCGTAAAATCCACACTTTTAAATGCCACTCGAAAGCTAAGAGCAGAGCGCAAGCTTGTTCACGAGTGCTGCTTTGAGTAGCCTAGAGGGATGTCCGAAAGAGTAGTCCGAAGGTGGGCCGAATCCAGGACTCCAGGTGCCAGAAGATCAGAAGTCATAAATTAAGGAAGCCGTGAATGCCGTGACGTTCAGCATTTACCGTGAATTTCCCCAAATTATACCGTGAATTTCCGTGTTCAGGGCAAGCTAATAGAATCGGGGGCGGGTCAGGGTTAGGTTAGGCTAGTGTCGTCATTAGAAAACCAGGTAGCCTACCGTCCGGAATCCGTGCATCATGCCCGAAGATACTGTAGGCCTATAATCCTTCAGCCCACGATACTATAAGTTTGCCGTGTTCAGAACTGTTAGGCCTACGTGTCGCAAAGTAACAAATTACAATGAATTAAAATTATTGTAATGCGTATACCTGCTTAATTTCTCTCGATCAGTAGGCCTAAATACAAACGTGTTTTGATGCAGCACACGAAGAAGAGGCCTAATTATTATAGCGGCAGCGTCAAAGGCGTAGGCCTAGCTAGGCTATTTTGCGCCCGGGGACAAACTATGATATTGGCGCCCCCTCCCCGCTCCTCCCTGTTTTACGTATTTTCACATTTTCCAAATACACGGAATGGCAATTAAAATTTTTGTGGAATAATTTATTAAAAAAAGAACCAATAGTAAAAACAAAGTTTTTTACTATATCCATCTAGTATCCTATAATCCGTCATATTAAGCAGTTACCTCTACAAATATTTAGCATTTTACAACATAGCGTCCGTTTGATCAAGCACCGCACCCGTTTCTGTTACAGCCAATGGCAACGCTGGCCAATCACAACGCTGCGTGTCGGAAAAGGGGATTCCCCGATTCAAAAGTTGAGTCCCCGATTCTATAAGCTAGCCTTTTTTGGGGCAGCAGAAATTTTGATAGAATGAAGTGTGTGCGAGGGCGAGTCTGTCTGCCAAGTTTCACGACGATTGAATGATTGTAAGTGATCGAACTAGTCGTCGCAAGATTTGACTTTTTAGCCTGTGGCTCAATCAAGCAATCAAGATTGCAAGATTCCCGCAAGTTAAACTAGATGGATATAAAATACAGCCCGTAAAAACAAAGTTTTTTACTATATCCATCTAGTATCCTATAATGCGTCTTATGAAGCAGTTACCTCTACAAATATATAGTCCGCGTTCATTTTACAACATAGCGTCCGTTTAATCAAGCACCGCACCCGTTTCTGTTGCAGCCAATGGCAACGCTGGCCAATCACAACGCTGCGTGTCGGAAAAGCGGATTCCCCGATTCGAAAAGTTGAGTCCACGATTCTATAAGCTAGCCTTTTTGGGGGAGCTGAAATTTTGATAGAATGAAGTGTGTGCGAGGGCGAGTCTGTCTGCCAAGTTTCACGACGATTGAATGATTGTAAGTGATCGAACTAGTCGTCGCAAGATTTGACTTTTTAGCCTGTGGCTCAATCAAACATTCAAGCAATCAAGCAAGCAAGCAATCAAGATTCCCGCAAGTTAAACTAGATGGATAAATAAAAAATACCGACTGTTTATTGTGTTTTTGAAAGTCAATAAATTCAAATTATACATTCATGAATTTATTTATCAAACAAATATCATAACACATCTGTTGTCGATAAAATAAAAAATATTTAAACACTAGGTTGTTGATTGTGCTATGCTACGTATTGCTAAACTAACAGACTTATTTTGACTTAGTTTAAAAATTTTAAATAGATTTATTGAACATTATGGCCAAAATTAATGTGATATTAGGATTAGGTTTACCAAAGGCAAAGCCAGAACTTATACTTAACCATCGCACTTTGCAGTTGGTGACCTAACCCTCAGGCTACCAAGAGGGGGTGGTTGCCACCCCCTAGGTTTTTTCATCTCAAACTTTTTCCGTATGGAATAAAAATTTGACCTTTTAGGTAGCTGTAGGGGTTCATTTACACACGTTTTGAGGTAAAATGTGAGATGATATCTCACACCGTTCAAAAGTTATACCCAATATACCCGAGGCACCAGGGGGTGGATACCACCCCTAGATTTTCGACTATATCTTATCCGTCATTTAATATTAAGAGACACAAATTATGCCATTCTATAGAGGGAATGTGGGGCTACATTTCTATTTTCACTAAGTTGACCTGAGACAACCGGAAGTGCTCAATATAAATAATAATACGCGTAATATGCGTGAAAAATGGCTGAATGGAAGCACTCCCCTTAGTTTTTTGTCTGTAGCGTATTCATTTGTACTCCTGGAAGAGAAACAAAGATACCATTCTTTAGAGGGGAATGAAGGGCTTCATTTGCATACCTACATCTTTGTCTTTTGAATACCGGAAGTGATCAAAATAAATAATAATACGCGTAATCTGTGTGAAAATGGCTGAATACAGCATTACAACGTAAACCGATATATATGTATGATGGATATATATGTATGGATGTACATTTATGCTATATAAACATGTGTAGGGATGATTGTGTGTATCTTTTATACATAGATTAGTTTCAAAACACACATAATCTTATATTTGTTTATCCAAAAGTACAAAATGTACGCAATAATATAAAATATTGCTAATTAATGGGTTCCATTGTTAAAAGTGATGTAATTTCGAGGTGCATTCACATAATGTACAACTAAATATACCATTCTGTGCAGAAATGAATGCTGAATCCATTGCTATATTACAAGTTATGATATGTAAAACCAAACACGAAATCCAGGGGGTGGTAACCACCCCCCCTTCTGGTAGCCAGTGTTACAAAAAAAGCTTGGTAGCCCTAGGGTTAAAAACGACAGCTTTATTTATCAATTTTATTTCGATCTATCTAAAACTTACTTATAAGCCTGAGATCTTTTTTATTACACTCGAATGGGTCTCCAGATTAACTGAAAACTTTGAAAAGCCCCCACACAGAATACTGTGCATTTACGTATATTTTATCTACATGTAGGCCCTATAATATAATTATATATTGCTAACTTGGAATTTGTTTGTAATTTGCTATCTTGGTGACCCTCCTAAGCGGGATCTCCATCCCTGTTGGGCCTCCCTTTGTCGCCAATGCATTTTTGTTAATTTACATTCTCTGGCATAATTGTAATGTTTTGGTTGCAATAAAACAACTTGATTGATTGATTGATTGATTGATTGATTGATTGATTGATTGATTGATTGATTGATTGATTGATACACACTCTCTATGTCTCTGTCTGTCTGTCTGTCTGTCTGTCTGTCTGCCTGCCTGTCTGCCTGTCTGTCTGTCTGTCTGTCTGTCTGTCTCTCTCTCTCTCTCTCTCTCTCTCACACACACACACACACACACACACACACGCACACACATAATATTATCACAGATGTATTAGTAATTTGCCCGCCTCTTATTTCTATATCGGACGACACTCCGCAAAATAATAAAAATTATATGCTAATGTCACTTCGAAATTCCTCGCGCTTTGAATTATTTAACATGGACCATAATCTATCTTTCGACACCCAACTGTAGCCTACATCTGGTATCTTTCACTCAGGCACAGAGATAAGGTTACCAGTTCCCATGATTCTCTTGCCAGTCGCCTCGCTTGCTGACCCTAGGCAAAGGCAAGGATTTTTTCCCATTGCAACTAGCATCACAGACAGTAATATATTTCACTTAAATAATTTAAGCATTTGCACTTAATTTAGACTCATGCGGCGCGTGATGTCATTATTACTGTTTCTTGTAGTTTCTTGTAAATGGGATTTTTGGGGCCCAAAATTTCGGCGGAATCGCCGGGGCCCTACGCAGTTGCGTATTCAGCGTATGCGGCATGCCTAGGGACGGGCCTGCCCTTCCTATCATTGGCCATGAATGCAGCTATTCATTCCAACCGGTTAAAAGTTTCCCATACAGGATAGTTGAAAGTTACAATACTTAATTTGTTTATATTATGTCAAAACCAGATGCCACTTTTATTAAGGATATACTTGACCTGAAACCGATCCATGATTTTATGAGAAAACGACTTTTCTGATTCTGACTACCCTAACAATCCTGCATTGTAGGTATATCATTTGTAATGAGTATATGGTGCCCCTTAGGGTTATCCCGTAGTTTAGGTTGCTAAATTATATGAATGTCTTCAATGCCGTACTTCACGTTGGTAAGTAAGCAGTCTACCTATGTCCATGATAATTATTATCAATCCCTCTTCCATTTCATGAAGAAATTTTTTTAACCAATCCAGCTTCCATTTAATGAAAAAATGACCCAACTTCTATTTAACGAAAAAATATTTTTCATCAATGGAACTTTATTTAGGCAAAGAACTATTCTCATGAGTCCAGCCTCTACTTACGGAAACAATTATTTTCTTCAATCCAGCTTCTATTGCATCAAAAACTTAGTTTCATCAATCCAGCTTCTATTTACGGTTAAAATTATTTCCACCAATCCAACTTCTATTTAAATACACAAATGGTTTCATCAATCCCACTTTCATTTAGGGAAACCATTTTTTTCATCAATCCAGCTTCCAGTTTAATTTGACGATATGAAATAATTTAGCAACCTAAACTACGGGTTTACCCCCGTTAGTGCTCAATGGGGCGCCAAAATAATGTAAGACAACTAGTTTGTAACTAATGACTGTTTTTGGGGCGCCAAAATTAAGTCTTATCAATTTATTTCGGATAAATTAGTTTAAAAAGCATTAAAATTAAGACCAAAATTATTAATTCTAGCCCTCATTTTGGCGCCCCCTTCCTCTGGCGCCCGGGGACACATGTACCCCTCTGCCCCCTAGCTACGCCTCTGGGCAGCGTAATTTCTTTGTTATTTGTGTTATTGTTTGGTCGGATCTTAGTCAATTAAAGAGCGATTTCACGCCGTGAATTGGCAGGGATTTTCGTCCATTTTACAAAATCCTACTGTGACTTTTAAACTTTGTGTCGTGAATTTCTACTGGCGCTATGCCTATTATGACACAACCGCTACAATCTGCTACAATGGCTACGTTTTTAAGCCACTTTTGAAGGTAGAAGAGATGTTCCAAGTCAGTTAGGCCTACAGTAGTAGTAGGCCTATAGCCTATATAGGGCCTACTAGGAACCTACTTAGGTCTAGCGAAATCGTATCGTTGATGTTAGATGGTCAATTACATGAACCTTAATAGGGCCTACCTAACAGAACATTCAGAAGTGTTAAAACGCACCGCAAAAGATGCAAAAGTGTAGGCATATGAATCTGATTCTGATGTCAACAAGTAATGTAATGTAATCAGGGGCGCAACCACGGTCCAGAAGTTGGGGGACCTACTGGAATGTCTGCGCGTGGTGCGATTGCCGAAGGCAAGAAGCCTCTAACGACTAGGGGTATTGTGAATATTTTCTAAAAATATTCCCTGAGTGTTGCCACCATCATCACTGCTGCCAAAACCGACGCCCAGACGCATCCACACACAGCTGGTATACAAGGCCGCTGATTGGCTGGAACGACCGTCAGCCTGCTGATGCTGTCGAGCGTCCTATAAAATAACTGTCAAACGACCGCAAAGTGCGCAGTCCTGAGAAATCTTAAACGTGAAAGTCCTGTCGGATTAGCAGGTGATTTCAACGTCGAAAAGAAAAAGGATTCTGTTGCCCGTGGATATACCGATTAGCCACGTAAAAGTCGGCCATGTATTGTGAAACAAGCGAGTGCGAGCGTATCGTTTGATATCGTAATGCAACGAGTGTAAAGCGAGTGTAATTCTTCGACGTAGAACCGAGAACGGTGAAATTAGTGATTAACCTAGGTTCTGGCGTGGAAGACTGGGGATACATTGTGTCTGTGGAATATTCGACTGGTTGTGTAAATCGTCGAATGTATATATACCGTAAAGCGATAGCAAGCGACTGATGTGTCTGATCGTGAGGCATCGTAGGTAAAGAAAGGAAAGAATTGTGCGTGGTGTAGTTTATAGTCGTGAATATCGAAGTCTGTTCGAATGGAGGATATAATTCAATTCCATGAAAGACGGATCTGAATTCTGTGCGAAAAAGACGAAAGTTCGATAAAGAAAGTTCAAGACTGGGATAAGTTCTGTCTATTGTGAATCTGCCTCAGCTGAGTTCAGGTGACGCGTTACGACGGGAAACTTGCAACGGATTTTCCCCCGATCACTTCTACCGCTGTGAGCCGAGCACTCTCGGCCAACGCTCAGACTGCGACCGCCTTCCGCTGCCTAACCCGCCCAAGTCTGAGGGGACCCATGAATATTAAGTAGATCTGAATAATCAATTGGCTGCATGTTTCTATAGGATAAGCATAGAAGATAAACATAAACCTAATTAGTATTCAAAATCTAGAGACAGAATTCGTATAGCTGTAATCTAACTTAGTTTAAGATATCTAAAATCATCAGTATATTGTCAATGCTTTAATAATATAATCTAAAAATCATGTCTCGTCTGTCTCCGTCTATGGAGGGTTTATTTGAAGAAGAAGACGAAGAAACTAGACAAAGTAAGGGGAAGGAAATGCTGCCCCGAGAATTGCCTGTCTCGGGTTTGGATTTAATTCTGAGTAGAATGGAGCAGAGCTTTGGAGAAGTGTCGACTCGACTGACCGATATGTCGAAAGGACAGAATGACTTAAATAAGGGACAGAATGAATTGAGTAGAGGACAGAGAGATCTAACGACGAAATTAAAAGATATGATGACAGGACAACAGGACTTGACAGATGGATTGACGGATCTGACAAGACGGTTTAATGAATTAGCAGAACAGCAGGAGGAAATGAGAAAAAGACAGAATAATGCAGAAGACATTATTGGCTCTGTTATTTATCGGCAAGCTGAGAGTAACGACAGTGTGAACTTACTCGTTGAGGCGATACAAAGGAGAGAAGTGGAAGAGGAAGGTGAGGAAGAAATGGACCGGAGTTCGAACCCATACCGGTCGGAAGGACTGGTATCCGTCCACCAAACGGAAGCGCCCCTGTATGCACTTGCCACTGACACCTCGAGGATAAATGATGGACAGGAAGATGGACAGGGACGGGGAGCCAATGCAGCGCAGAACGCATTAAGGGTTAGCAAACGGCTACAAGGTAAGAGTCGTCAGAATTACCGTAATCTCCATAACGTGGGATTGCCGTTGCATGTTCCTGCCTCTTTTGAAAGGGAGCTGCCAGACCCTGGGCTAGCTTTTGTCCATGATGTAAACGGTCCAGATGAGGTTGCAGTAACCAGGGTACTCAAACGGCCTGGAGTAGCGCCCATGCCGACTCTGGTGAACCAACTGCCCACTGAAGGTGGAAGGGACCTCTTTGCGCGTGGATCCCAAAATCCCTCACCGATGGCAGGCGCAAGAGGCAAAACCATTCTCACTTCTCAGTGGGAACAAACACTAAGTTTTGGGGTAAGCCGAGGTCGAGACCGACAAGGCGACCCATCCGGCACCCAAGCTTACAGTATGGGGGAGCGTCGTAAGCTCCCCCAGAAGCCACGACGCAATTTTGAGCATTTGAAGCCAAATGGAGTACATTTGGGCTTTAATTTACCTCAAATTTTTCACCGATGATTTTTGATATAAAAGTACCTAAACCATCTAGATCTGTGAAAAAAATATGACTTTTTATATGAATAAACTGGACGTGACAAGGGTTTAAGAGAATTGAACGGAAAAGAGTAGAATAAGCTCTAGAACAGTGTTTGTCAAAATTAGGAAAATCGGCAGGGAGGAAGCCTGAACGGGTCAATTTTCACAGAATAGGCCTACCGTTAAGGCGTTTATGTTCCCCTACGGTGGCAAATCCCCACCAGAGTGACCAGACAGAGGAGGCATAAAGTAGCCGTGCAAGGGGTAGTAGCTCTAACAACGTCAGAGACGTTGACCATGGTGACCGTGGACGACCAAAACACGTAGCGCGAACATAGATTTTCGGCTTTGCAGCATATTTTCTCAATGTGTGCTCCAAAGCCAATCCGATCAGAGATGGTGACACCCAAAATAACCATCTCCTGGACCAGCTCCATGCCAGGGATGAGAGGAAAAAGGGCAATAGGTTTGGACCTCGGTCGTTTGACAACCATTTCGCTGGTCTTAGCATGGTTTAATTTAAGATTGCTAATGGATGCCAACTTAGAGATATGGTCAAGTTCAGAAAGAGTGCTGTCAATGCAGGAAGCAGGGACCAGCATTAGATATCGTCGGCATATTGAGGGAGACGGTTTCCACTGTATTTAGGTTTAAGGCTAGAAATGGCTATGAGTCAGTAGGTCCAAGGCCAGAGCCAAACTTAGTACTATACTCGCATTAATGGTACAGAGGGGAGAGATTGCAGAAGGTTAGAAGCTCGTAACGACTAGCATAGAACGAGAATTCGTGACTTCAGACTTTAATATTCGTAAATATTCGTGAATATTGGGTCATTTTTAATATTCGTAAATATTCGTAAATATTCGTTGATGACGTCACTGTTTCCGCTTTGTTTACGAACTAATTTAATTTAAGAGTACTAATTTAAGTATAATTATGTGCAGTGGTTTTGCGGTGCTGTACATAGTGCTGTGGTCCGTAAGCTGCATGGTATGCTGGTAGACTGTCGGAGTGACGGATGTTTTTGCCTGTTTATATTTTGCATGGGATGACTGGTGACAAATTGCCACCAGTCATCCCAAAAGTGTCCTCAGACAACTGGCATTAAATTTGTTTATACATGTGTAATGTTACACGCCTAGGCTTATTAGGTCAAAATGTCAAAATAGATGAACCGATTCTCTCTCTCTCTCTCTCTCTCTCTCTCTCTCTCTCTCTCTCTCTCTCTCTCTCTCTCTCTCACACACACACACACACACACACACACACACACACACACACACACACACACACACATTCAGTCTGTCTCTCTACGATCTCTCTGTCTGTCTGTCTGTCTGTCAGCGGTCTCTGTCCCATCTCTGAAATCCACGCGCCCAGTATAATTATTATGTTCCAGTCTCACTTTCAAATGATGCGCTTATAGTGCTGAGGGAGAGCGAATAGCGGGAGCTGAGTCATAATTTGGGCGCCAAAAATGTGAATGTCGCATGATCGGCCCGGCCCGCATAGCCTTTTGAGACTTCGAACAATAAACCAAGTAAAGTTACTGATTATAAGATGACTAACTCTAATATATATTATATAACTGTTCTTATGCATATTTTGGCACTGAATTTTTACAATTAATCCCGGATTTTGAAGAACTAATAATGAAAAGAACTATAAAAAATTAAAAATTAATATTCGTTGGCCAGTTTTAATATTCGTCAATATTCGTCAAGTTTTAAAAATTTTAACTTAATATTCGTAATATGCGCATACTCGTTCTATGACGACTAAGGGGTACGGGGGGAGCGTAGTAGCCTAAGTTCCCCCATCGGGGTCTGGTGAAGCCCCAGAAGCTGACGCAATTTTGAGCATTTAATACCATATGGAGTGCATTTTGGGCTCTTGTTTGCCTCAAAATTTTCAAAAGTTCGGGGGGACCGTTCAAACCTGTTCGAATGTTGGGGGGACGCGTCCACGGGTCCCATAGGGTGGTTGCGCCTATGAATGTAATGTAAATCTTCGAAAATTTCTCAGCGCCCACAAAAGCAACGTCAGGGAGACCAACTTATTCGTCGGGTACCGGCGCTATATCAAATCAAGTCCGCAATTAGCCAAAACTCCTCTGTTCGTTACGGTGCCAGGTCAAAATCCGGGAGGTCAAGCCGAGTTTAGCAGTAGACAACGTAGACACGTAAGCCAGTGGCGTAGCTATCATGTGTGCAGGTTGTGCAAGGCACACGGGCCCACGACCTCCAGGGGCCCACAGAGATAATTAAATTATTTCGCTAGCCTAATTCACATTCCTGCTTATTTTCAGTGCCGGATTAAGGCATAGGCCTAAGCCAAATAAGCCATTGCCTAGGGCCCATCAAGTTCCATAATGTTTCTGAGGGCCCTAAAAATCCGGAGAAATTAAATCATATTGTTGTAACAAATTCCTAATTTTGTATAATTTTAAAATAATTTAGCGCTTTTTCCCTGAAACGTTTTTTCAGCGCTGGTAAGTTTTAGTTACTACTTAGGCCTACTGAATACTGACCCTAGTCACAGACTTACACTCACAGTCTGTACAGGACCAATATTTCATAAACGGAACGGCCCAGGACAAATCGGCCCTCGACAAAATGGCCTCGACAAAACAGCCCCGTCATTTCGGCCCCCGTCAAAACGGCCCCCGTCATATCGACCCCAGCGTCATATCGGCCCCCGTCAAAACGGCCCCCGTCAAATCGACCCCCGTCGGCCCCAGTCAAATCGGCCCCAGTCAAATCGGCCCCAGTCACATCGGCCCCTCACAAAATATCCCATGTCCCAAGTACTTTTAAGTTGGATTGATGAAAAGAATTCTTTGCGTAAATAGAACTCGGATTGGTAAAACCGTAGTTTACGTTGCCAAATTATTTTATGTGGTCAGTTTAAAATGGAAGTTGGATTGCTGAAAATAATTTTGGCGTTAAAATGGAAGTTGGATTTATGAAAAATAATTCGTTGCGTAAATAGAAGTTGGATTTATGATAGTTGTCATTGAAAGCATTTAAATAATTAAATACGCCAACCAGTTAGCATTAGACGATGGTCCCCGCAGTCCATTGTCCAGCTGAACCGTCGCTTGAGGCCTCATTTCAACATAGTTTGTCAGCGTAAGCTTAAAAGTACTTGGAACATTGGATATTTTGTATGGGGCCGATATGACTGGGGCCGATATGACCGATATGACTGGGGCCGATATGACGGGGGCCGATATGACGGGGGCCGATATGACGGGGGCCGATTTGACGGGGGCCGATTTGACGGGGCTGTTTTGTCGAGGCCATTTTGACGGGGGCTGTTTTGTCGGGGGGCCGTTTTGTCGGGGCCCATTTGTCGGGGCCGTTTTGTCGGGGCCCATTTGTCCTGGGCCGTTCTGACGGGTCACCGAAAACTCTGTAATGTCATGGCATTGTTTTATGTACTATAAGTGAATAAGTATGCAACGATCGTAATTTCATATCTCGTGTATTATTTAAGAAGATCTACTAAATACATATATTCTCCAGTAGGCCTATATACCTTATTGGTTACCTCGTTCGTTGCCCTAACAAACACTGCCACTAACCTAATTCTTCTTTAGTAACTATAATTATATATTAAACTGTTACAGCAGAGATAATATTTGCTATCTCAACCCATTTAATAACTAACTGTCAGAGCTTAGACAATTTTTCCTATCTGTTACCTGTTACAGGTTGCGACTTGTCAGCTTGGTGTTGTGAATAAACGAAATTGATTGATTGATTGATTGAACGTGATACGTGTTAAACTTGATAGAGAAATCATTACTTTCTAATAACATTGTAATGTATGCCTATCTGTCTCATTCATTTATTCTTATAAAAGCATTCATTTTTATTCTGTGACTACTGCAGTGAGTTGTATTGCATGCTTAAATATAAAATGTCATTGTTCAGTTTTGGTCATCTTGATCGTAAGAACGCAAGGCTACAGGCCTTACAGGGCCAAACAGGGGCCCATGCGGGACCCCTGCACACGGGCCCATGAAAAGCTAGCTACGCCCCTGACGTAGGCCTAAGCCTAGACTCTAGAGCATACCATTGATTCGTTGATATATAAAAAATTGTCTGTGTTCATCATGTTTACGTTTCACCGCTAATAGCTCTGCAAAGAATCGCCGCTGGAAATTTTGCGTTAAATTGAACAATAATCAATTTTATGAAGACATTTATAGGACCGTTTTGAGAATGGCGTTCTATGCAAGGGAAACACTTTGTAACCACATCCTGGTGTTAAGTGAGCTTTGGCTAATTCTAACTGCATTTTAGATGAGTTAGGCCTAGGCATACCACTTTCGCTTTTCGAAGAGGAAATTGCAAGTAAAACATTCAAAATTAACCTCGGATCCATCAGTTTCAGAAAGCAGTAGATTCAAAAACCTGCAGCATAAAAACCACATTGATCGTGTACAGACACGTTTTTTGTCCAGTAGCTGGCCGACATTGGCCTAGGCCTATTGGTTGCTACTATATATAGCTGATAGGCTTATCTAGACATCACTGGAAGCCTGATTTGCGTGGCTGTCAGGGTTTATACGGAGGTTTCGGTTTTGTTTAACTAGGCCTGTAGCGTGGGTATTTTGATTGGTCACAATGCAACGCGTTTATCAAACTATGAGGTCATCGAAAACAACCAAACTACGAAGCTTGATCGAGATAAGGACATTCGTGGTTATTCAATTATAAGCTCACGTCACTGCTTACGTCTGCCTGCCGTCGATGCAATAAAAACAGTCCCATTAGTGCCATTACCTTTAGTCGTTAGCGCGTACAGGCCTATTAGTTTAATACAGCTAGGCCTAACCAGATCTCAGATGCATCTCATCACCAGATTCTGACGCCAGCCATTAGGCCTGTTGGCTATGACTACATTATATCCATTGTTCTCGGGTTTCTTCACTCTCGCAGTCTTCTTTCGTCCTTATTTAGGCCAGTGGCGTAGCCAGGTTTTAACACCAGGGGGAGTGAGCACATAAAAAGCCCCCACTTACCTAAATAAATAATTTCAATTAATTACATTCATTTTGATTATACGTATTTATCTTCGTATTTTAAATAGATACAGTGAAACATCAAAAAGTGGCAAAGCAATATGTAGCCTACAGTAAATTAGTAATAGGCCTACTATAGTACTGTATTATAGTACTGTACTAGTGTAGCGAAAACCTCCGGGATCGTCTCTGAGCTCTCCAGGCAGCAGGGAAGAGGTTTGAGCTTGCACGGAGCAGCAGTCCGCGTGTCGCTCGAAGGAGCGCAAATTCGGCCTTCGGAGTATTGCGAAGGACTTACACGCCTCAGTCGATCGGTCGCCAAAGTCAAGAAACACCAACGCGTCACAAGGTAGGTTTCAACACGATATATTATCAACGTCAAAGTATTCGACTGCAAACAGCACACCATCACAACAGACAAAGAAGAAAGACCGAACTCTCTGAGTACACAGAGAGTAACCAACAAAACTGAAACTCAACAGAGGGGTTGCTGTTTAACGACACTGTGTCATAACAAAGATGATTAGTGTCGCCCTCCTCCTTTATCAAGGTTTGGGACTGGCACTACCACATGAAGGGTAGTGGCGGAGTTCTGAAACTCAACACTTACTTAATATCGTTTATTTAACGACGCCGTCATATGAAACTCAACACAAGAGAGCCCGGCCTCTATCTATACCCTCCCGGGGAGCGGAGCGAGCAAAGCGGAGCGGAGCGGAGGGGAGTGGAGCGGTGCGGGAGGAGCGGAGGGAGCGGGGCGGGGAGCGGAGCCGGGGATAGTTGGCTTATTTCGACTTTTATGGTATGTTAGGCTTCCCTAAACCACAAAAGTGACTGCTTTGTAAACCAAAATGCGTTTAGCAATTGGTCTAATAAAGGATACACTTACTTACTTACTTACTTACTTACTTACTTCTTCAAACCCTCCATACTTACGTACCATATCAACCTACTATAGGCCGCGATTGCTATTACCAGCTACGTCAGCTTAGAGTGGTCATCCGTTCTTTAACCTATAATGCTGCCTTAAAGCTTATCCACTCTTTTGTTGTTTCCCGCCTTGATTATTGCAGTGCCCTCTATGTGGGTCTTCCGGCGGCTCGGGTTGGGTCTCTGGATCGGGTCATGCGCGCGGCGGCACGCCTCATTGGCCGCATCCAAAGATTCGGCCATGTCACTCACAGATTAAATGCGGGATGTCTTGCATTGGCTCCCTTTCTTGCAGCGGATGTACCGGATGTGGCCCCTGCTTACTTAGAGGAGCTCAGCTGCTCCACCCTGAGGGTCCAGCCCGTGGCTATCTCCGCTCCTGTCAGCAAGCTTAGCTTCTTGTTTCCTGGTCGCGGACGTCTATTATGCAGCGCCGTGCCTTTTCTGTTGCTGGCCCTGGAATCTGGAATAGGCTCCCTGTGGATCTACGCCTAATGACTAGAGCCCTTGCGGCCACGTTCTGCTCTAACCTCAAGACTGTTCTCTTTAGCAGGGGTTGGATCGGTAGCGCTCCTGAGTAGATAATCTTCAAGAGACACTACTGAATAAAAATTTCTGAAATGGATGAATGAATGACTTACATAGGCCTACGTCAACATGGACAATACTTGGCGAAGCACAGCAATACTTGGCGAAGCACAGTTAAACGCAGACATATCAGAAAATTTGCTAGCGCGAAAACAGTTCGGTACACTACTCTTAGACGCTTTGACTTGCATATCGTCGAAAACCGGTATGTTTTTGGGCCATAAATAAATTGCGAAAAGGCCCCACACGTTGCCCAAATGGTCTCAGGGGCCGCTGCCTCTGCTCTTCCCCTGGCTACGCTACTGATTTAGGCCTAACCTAAGCTGATC